>CAIGRP010044313.1:0-19087 GCA_903798385.1 Fraxinus cuspidata
CAATTCAATTCCTTTTCTTTCTTGACTCTTCAAAATTTTAAAAAATCTCACTCAAAATCCCGATTTGAATTCTACGAGAATAATTCCTGGTTGAGTTCAAATGTCATTTGAAGCACTTAAGTGAAAGCATTAAGTGAAAAAAAGGCAGAGTGGTAAGATCAATAGTGAGAAAAAGCCAAACTGAGTGATACACGAGTGCACATTTGTGAGGCATAAATAAATTTTAGAATTTAGGAAGTCTGATAGGGATGGTTCAACAACAGGCCAAAACAACAACCAAACCAACATGAAGGATGAGATGATACGTAGGTTTGAATGGTTATTTGAAGATGTTCGGGATATGTTGGATAGACAAGATACAGAGCTTGTCAACTTGCGTAGGAGAGTTCCAAATATATGGAGACAAGGTAGGCGGGGGCCTAGGATGGATGTGCGTAAAGAATATGATTATGGGAGTGATGTAGATGTGGAAGCAGTAATTGAGGCTAAATTGGGTAGGATGAGAAATAGAGGAGCTAGGCTTGAACGAAAGGGTAGAAACTTAGTTGGAGACGAGGTAGATAAGAATATAGGCAACATAAAAATGTTCATTCCACCATTTAAAGGAAGGAGTGATCCAAAGACTTACTTGGAGTGGGAGAAAAAGATTGATTTGATCTTCGACTGCCACAGCTATTCGGAAGAGAAGAAGATGAAGATAGCGGTCCTTGAATTCACTGACTATGCAATCACTTAGTGGGATCAAGTGGTGAAAACGAGGAGGAAAAATAGGGAACGACCGATCAATACATGAGAGGACTTGAAAGCTATCATGCAGAAGAGGTTTGTACCTAATCACTACTACCGAGAGCTTCATAAAAAACTATAAATCCTTTACCAATGATCGAAGAGTGTGGAGTACTATCGCAATGAGATGCAGTTTTTGATGATTAGGGTGGATGTGGAGGAGGATCGGCATGCCACTATGGCTAGGTTTTTGAATGGGTTAAATCGGGACATAGCTAATGTAGTGGAGCTGCAACACTATGTGGAATTAAAAGACATGATACACATGGCTATGAAGGTGGAGAGACAATTGAAGAGGAATGGGACAACAAGGTACTCATCGGGCACTCCGAGTTCTAACTCATCTTTAAATTCGAAGTGGGATAATCACAAAGGAGATGAGCATGTTTTTAGGGGTAAAAATGAATGGTCGAAGGAAAAGGAAGAAAATGCTAGCAAGAAAATGGAACCTCAGCCATTAAGGAGTCGACACATCAAATGCTTTAGGTGTTTGGGGTTAGGGCACATCACTTCTCAATATCCAAACAAAAGAGCGATGATTTTACGGGATAATGGAGGGGTGGTGAGTGAAAGTGAGAGTGATTATGAAGGCATGTCCGAATTGGAAGAGGCTAGTGATGAAGGCAAATCGGAATATGCTGTTGGTGAGCTATTGGTTACGAGGCGAGCTCTTAACACTCAAATCAAGGTGGATGACTTGGAGCAAAGAGAAAATATTTTCCATACACGGTGCCACATCAATAATGAGGTATGTAGCATGATCATTGACGGTGGGCATTATACAAATGTAGTTAGCACTAATCTGGTGAAAACATTAGGATCAACTATACTTAAACACCCTAGGCCCTATAGGTTACAGTGGTTGAATGAATTTGGAGAAGTTAAGGTGAATAAAAGGGTGTTGATAAATTTTTTAATTGGTAGTTATCATGACGAAGTATTGTGTGATGTAGTACATATGCATGCAGGTCATATCTTGTTGGGAAGGCCATGTCAATACGAGGAATGTGATACATGACGGGTATACAAATAGGTATAGCTTTGTCAAGGGTGGAAAGTCTATTACACTTGTACCATTAACACCGGCACAAGTGTATGAATATCAAATTAAACTGAAAAATGAGGAAGAAAAGACACGGAAAGAGTTAGAGAAAAAGAGAGAAAACAATAAGCAAGAGAGTAAGAGAGAAAATAGTGAGGTGGCTAAAAGAGAGAGAGAAAGAAAAAGAGAAGAGCCACATGAGAGAAAATAATAGGGGTCTTTCGAGAGGAGAGAAAAGCTGAAAGCAAATTTCTTTACAAAAGGAAGTGAGTTGAAAAGAGCGATAATAGAGAGACAACAAATAATCTTGTTGGTGTATAAGGAGTCACACTAACCCACCCCTCCCTAGTTTGGCATTTTCTTTATTGCAGGAATTCGGAGATGTATTCCCATAGGATGTGCCTAGTGGGTTGCCACCCATTCGATGCATTGAACACGGAATTGACTTCGTACCTGGCTTAGTCATTCCAAATCGACCAGCTTACCGAAGTAATCTCAAGGAGACAAAGGAACTTCAATGGAAAGTGGAGGAGTTGATGAGTAAGGGGTATGTGAGGGAGAGCATGAGTCTATGTGCCGTGCTAGTCCTACTTGTGCCAAAGAAGGATGGAACTTGGAGAATGTGCGTGTATTGCAGGGCCATCAATAACATAACGGTAAAGTATCGTCATCCTATTCCTACGTTAGATGATATGTTGGACGATCAAAATTGATCTTAAGAGTGGATACGATCAAATTTGAATTAGGAAAGGTGATGAATGGAAAACTGCATTTAAAATTAAATATGGCTTGTATGAATGGTTGGTCATACCGTTTGGACTCACTAACGCACCAAGCACTTTTATGCGCTTAATAAACCATGTTTTATGTGCATTTATAGCCAAGTTTGTTATGGTTTACTTTGATGACATTTTAATCTATAGTAAGGATCTCAATGAACATATTGAACATTTGCAGTGTGTGCTAGTAGTTTTAAGGAAAGAACAACTTTTTGCTAACGTTAAAAAGTGCACATTTTGCATGAAAAATGTTGTGTTTCTTGGATATGTGGTTAGCGTTAAGGGAATAGCGGTAGATGAAAAGAAGATAAAGGCTATCAAAGAATGACCAACATCTAAAAGTATAACCGAGATAAGAAGTTTTCATGGTTTGGCTAGTTTTTATAGGCGATTTGTAAGGGATTTTAGCACACTTGACATACCACTAACTAAAGTTATTAAAAAGAGTGTAGATTTTAAATGAGGCGATGAACAAGAGCATGCATTCAACACTATTAAGGACAGGTTGTGTGAAGCACCGGTTTTAGCACTACCTAATTTTGACAAAACTTTCGAGATTGAGTGTGATGCATCAGGTATAGGCATTGGAGTAGTTTTGATGCAGGATAGGAGGTCGATAGCTTATTTAAGTGAAAAGCTAAATGGAGCAGTGCTCAACTATCCTATATATGACATGGAGCTTTATTCACTTGTTCGAGCTTTGGAGACATGGCAGCATTACCTATGGCTGAAGGAGTTCATGATTCACACTGATCATGAGTCACTGAAGCATTTGCGGAGTCAAGGTAAGCTTAACAAAAGGCATGCTAGATAGATGGAGTTTATTGAGACATTTCCCTATGTCATCCGGTACAACCAAGTAAGGAAAATGTGGTGGCGAATGCGTAGTCACGAAGGTATGTGCTTCTTACTTCTTTAAGTGCGAAGTTACTTAGTTTTAAGTACATTAAGGACATATATGTGAATGATTTAGATTTTTCTAGCATATATGAATCATGTTATAAGGGTGAGGTAGACAAATTCTTTAAGCATAAGAGTTTCTTGTTTCGGGAAAATAAACTATGTGTTTCTAATTATTCCATGTGTGAATTATTGGTTAGATAAGCAAACAGTGGAGGACTAATTGGTCACTTTGGGGTTGCAAAGACTTTAGAGATGTTAAGGGAACATTTTTATTGGCCTAAAATGAGGATTGATGTAGAACGAACTTGTAATCGATGCATAAGTTGTAAACAGGCTAAGTCTAAAGTTCTACCTCACGAATTGTATACTCCTTTACCCCTTCCTAGTGAACCTTGGGTTGACATCTCCAAGGATTTTGTTTTAGGTTTACCTAGGACTAAAAGGGGTCGGGATTCAATATTTGTAGTGGTCGATAGGTTTTCTAAGATAGAGAATTTCATTACATGTCATAAAATCAATGATGTCACTAACATAGCTGATTTGTTATTTAAGGAAATAGTCCGTTTACACAAGGTTCCTAAGAGTATAAGGTTCCTAAGAGTATAGTGTTGGATAGAGATTTTATATTTCTTAGTCACTTTTGGCGGGTTTTGTGGGGTAAGTTAGGCACAAAATTATTATTTTCTACTACATGTCAATCACAAATCGATGGGCAAATCGAAATAGTCAATAGGACTATGATTCAATTGTTGCGCACTATAGTTAATAAAAATTTGAAAAGTTAGGAAGAATGCTTACCTTTCGTTGAGTTTGCATACAATATGGCTATACATTCTACTACTTCATGTTCACGATTTGAAATTGTTTATGATTTTAATCCACTAACACCATTGGATTTAATTCCTTTACCTGTGAATGAACGTGGTAGTTTAGATGGGAAAAAGAAGGCCGAGATGGTGAAGTCATTCCATGAGAAGGTGAGATTGCAAATTGTAAACAAAAACAAACATTATGTGTCACGAGCTAACAAGAGCCGAAAGAGCGTTTCATTTGAACCCGTTGATTAGGTTTGGGTACATTTGAGAAAGAAACGCTTTTCAGAGTAAAGGAAATCAAAGTTGCAGCCACGAGGAGATGGACCGTTTAAAGTGTTCGAGAAAATAAATGACAATGCATACAAGTTGGATCTTCCTGTTGAGTATATAATGTTTCATCTACTTTCATTGTATCTGATCTCTCTTTCTCTTTGATATAGGTACAAATTCGAGGACGAATCCTTTTGAAATTGGAGGGGATGATGTGAGCAAGGAGCCGAGTACGTCAAAGTCAAGCCCCGGGAAAGACCCGTTGATTATCGAAGGAGATCCGATGACATGTTCGAGGGCAAAGCAGGTGAAAGAGGAGATGAGATTGCTCGTTCAAGCTATGGTTGACGATATGGTGATCTTGGCGAAGAAAGGAGCAAGTTCCGTGTTGGGTCGATGGCCGAAACGGGTTGGAGCAACTTGATTCAAGTGGACGAAGGCAGAGACCAAGAAAACAAGCAGGGTGGATGAAAACGTGCATAACTTTCAAATAGGGTGTCAGATTTCCATTCATGAGTACAATCGGGAAACGGTACAAAATTCTACACAAGGAAAAAGAGGATTCAAAATTATTACTATGCGAAGGCACAAAAGAAAACACTATGCGGCCGCATGGAGTCATGTAGGGAATTTCAGGCCACATTTTAGATGAACCATGCGACCGCAACCAACTCTACCATGCGGTCGCATAGCCAAAAGCGATGCGATAATATTCCTTTTTCGCAGGTTTCTTAATTGTAATAGAATTACACTCTTACCTTAATTTTTTTAATCTTGAAAATATTATGCGCGGTTTTAGTTTGATTTTTAGGGCTAGTATAAATATGATTTTTATGCTTCATTGTAGAAAAAAACATTATTGAAAATTATTTTGTGAGGAAACTTTGCTTTCAATTCATTGTTTTTCGCTGAAAAATTTGTATAAACTTATCAAGAATCATTCTTATGGCGTTCAAATCAATATGGTGAGATTCTCAAATATTCAAACAAAATGGTCAATATTCGTTTACATTTTGTTGGTTATTTTGATTCGTTATTTTCGAATCAAACCCAAAACTTTGATTATTCTACTATCTTGGGTTCGATTTCAATATAATCGTGAATTTCGTAGTTCTTTACTACGTGAGTTCACATCAGTTTAGATCAGAGCATTACGTAGGACTGATTAAGACTGATTAAGATAAAAACCACACTGTGTTTCGAAGCAACCGAAATAATTAAAAGAGATAGTAAATATAATCGAAAGGGTTACTCGAATTTCTAACCATGACATTGTATATAGAACCTGTTAATCCAAAATCCGAAACAGCACGACTAAATCCAATCAATTGTCCATTATCAGGCGCAACTGGTATCCCTCTTTTGATCCATCTCCACCAATGCTCATCAAATTTGACACTTCCACCGGATAAAAATGAGTTTTTATAAATTCAGAGTTGGTGAAGACCGAAATGACCATAGAGATGTAGAAAAAGGCGGTACGAAGCTTCCTGGCATCAACGACCTCGACTCTGCCTGTGGGGTCCACATTGGGAAAGTGGTGGCAAGAGTGATTGCAGAGGGTGTAGAGGTCTTTAAATGAAGATTCACGTGGGATGGATTAGTGGATATGAATATCCGTAGAGGTGGCGGGGATTGTTTGATTTGGCCGGTTATTTTGAGTGGCGGTGACAAGGGATGAAATTTGGAGGGAAAATAATCCGTGAACGGCTATTGCAACTGCCATTTCAGCATCTTTCCCCTCGGCAACCAAAACTCCTTTTCTACTTTTATTTTTTCTATTCAAGTTTTTCTCAACGGTTTTTATTATTTGTAAAAGATTTTTCTCTTTTTCTACCTTCAATCCAATGTTCATTTTCACAAAGCATAATTTTTGTTTTAGTAAAATAATAATTTTATAATAAATAAAGGCAGTCATTATTTATCTCCACAATTGCTATGAATTCATTCCACACCATACTTATCCCTATTAAAATTTTAAAAAACTACTATTTTCATATCACATTCTAATATTATTCTTATTAAATTTATTCATTTTAATAATATACATCGAACCGTTTTTATATATATCTCATCATAATACTTCAATCCTTTCATATATCTATCCACGCCATTTTTTTTTTTATATCTATACATCCACACTATTTTTATATATTTATCTCACCATATATCTACCCTATCATAATTCCTTCATACTCCTTTTATATTTTCAATTATTGTCATCAATATGCACCGTCAAATTTCTTTATTTGTTTTGATAATCCTAAAAGATTAGCCACCATTATTTTTTTGAATTTAAGAAAATCAAGGAAAAAAGATAATCCGAATAGAAAATTCAAATTCTTGTTTTAATAATCCTAATAGAAAAGATAGCCATCAATGTGTTTCAATTCAAGAAAATCAAGAAAATAAAAGATAATTCCATTCAAATAATTCAAAATGAAATTTCTTACTAATACTAAAATTCAAAAGGCATATTATCAAATTACCTAAACACAAATTAAGAATAATCCACATACTAAATTCACAAAACCCACAATAAAAGGAAATCCTTATTTTTTTAAAACTCTTTCGTATAATTCTATGTCTGTATGCATTTGCTCTAATGGTATCTCATCTATGGTTGTTTTAGTTTTAGTTAAGGAGGAGATTTTATGAATATTAAGGTTTTATAAAAATGTCAAGAAGGATTTAATGAAAATAAATATTAGCGGAGGATTTTAGAATGATATATTTTTAATTAATTTTATATATGTCTATTTCAGTATTTATATATATATATATAGCGGCTCCCTAAATAAATTTTCTGTTTATTTATATTTTGTTATTGTATTTATTTGATATTGAACATGCGAAAAAAATGTTTGATCAATAATAATAATACTTAAATGACTAGTATACTTGGAGTGTATTAAATGGATCACGTGTTGAATGGTCGTGAATAAAATTAAATTTGAATTATGCTATGTGTACAATCCTAGGTTTACATATTTTTTGACATTGTGTGGGAATTCAAAAAGTGTTGGGGGAAATTGTTTCATTTTTTAAAACTGTCCAATCATGTATCGACACGTGACACAATAAAAAATGATGTGATTGATTAAAGTTCATTTGATCATTGTATATATCTTTTCCAAATGACGATATCAATTTGATTGATATAATATCTTTGTAAGTTAGGAGTCTACGGACGAACGAATTAGTAGAGAACATGAATTTGTTTCAAGAATCATCGTCCTGAAAAATAAGTCAAGTGACTACTTAAGTCTTTTTTTCTGAAAAATGTATAAATCTTAGCTCAATATTTAGTGAAGACTAAACTTTGACATATGTGATTGATTCATATGACCGTTGGAAAAAAATGTAACTTAAGTTAAATGAAAATAATTTGAGGGGCAAAACAATCATTTATAACTGTATCAAATTATCGAATATTGGATGAAAATGGAATATATATGCTACGCCAAGTTAGAGAAAAATATTGCTGATATATTTTTGTTAGCTTTTAGTGGAAAAAGAAAATACTAATAATTAGATTATGTAATCTAGTGTTGACAAAATATGACCTAATTATTGAAGCTTGAAAAATCCATGCCCGAACATGTCCATGCAATAGCTGTATAAAGTATTGGAGTCAATTGCATTTACTTTGAAACTTCTAGACTTAATTGTAATTGAAGTTCCCAGACTACATGCGCAATTGAAAGTTGGCGTGGACATGTATTGAACTGATTTTTGTCTATATATACGGATTAAGTGGCAACTAGGGTTCGAATACTTGAGAGGAAAATAGAGATAACGATTTTTTCTTGTTTTTTCTTGGACAGTTCAGTCTAGAATTAAGTTTTGATTTAATTGAAAATGTATCCAAACATCGGTATAATATACATTTTGAAGAATACCATAGAAAACTTGAAGGTTAAGACTATCAAGTTCTTGAATTAAAAGTTGAAAATTCGTAAGTTAGAAATTGGAGATTCGTGAATTAGATTAAGGCAAGAAATTGAATATCAATTTAAGTAAATTATAAATCTATGTTCCTTGATTATAACATATTCTAGCTAACTATTACACACTAAAGAGTAACACAAAGTATTATACATAGAATACAACAACATAACAAAATTGACTATAACATAAATCATTAACAAAGATTAAAGAAAATGTGTCTAATTTTACATCTACCCTAATTAGAACATCTTTGAATACGTAAATTCACACCTTGACCAGGCTCTACAATCATTCTATAGGCAGGAGAATGCTTATATTTGGGAGACAAAGAAATGGTGAAGTTGGAAACGATAAGTGAAATGACAATCTTCAACTGAACCATTGCAAAATTTCTGCCCAAACAAAGCCTAGGCCCCAATCCAAATGGAATATAAACTTGTGGAAGTTTGCATGCTTTTAAAATTCCATTTGCAAACCTTTGAGGATTGAACTCGTTTGCGTCTGTCCCCCAAATTTCTGGATCCCTATGCAGTGTTGGGATCAAAGTCCATAGGCATACACCTTTTGGTACAACAATGTGGCCTATTTGGGTTTCTTTTAGTGCCTCCCTTGACACAAATGCTGCTGGTGGATACAATCTCAGCACTTCTTGAATCACCATTGTAACCTATACATTAAATGGGTTAAGATGGACTCTAAGTACTGGACAGTATATTATTCTAGTGGAAAGGAAAAGGGCGTGTACCATTTTCAGCTTCGGTAGTGAATCCGCGTACATTTGCGTGCCATCAGCACAGACTTGAGTAATCTCTTCTCGTATACGAGCTTGCCATTCAGGATGTAAAGCTAGAAGAATTAAGCACCATGATGCAGCAACAGCGGTGGATTCATGTCCCGCGAAATAGATGTTCTTGCAATTATCGACTATGAATTTCTTGGATGAATCCTTGCCCACATCATTTATGGCTCCCTCTAAGATTAACTGAAGTAGATCCTTCTCAGATGATATTTCTACTAGGCATTCCCTTTCTCTTGCATTCACTGCTTCCCAGATCAATGCCTCTATTTCGTTCTCCAAATTCTTGACTTCCTTTTGTTGTGCACTTGGAAGTAACCTGCAATGGCGTGCTCTAATAGGTTAAGCTTCTAGACGAGGTGAACAGCTAACGCAAATTTCATTTTACGGAGATGTACGTACATACCCAAATGTATGGAAACCGAAAAGAAAGCACTGCTTAGTAATGACTTTCTGAAGTGCTCTAAGCTTTGAGAAAATCTGTTTTCCTTTCAAATAAGAGCTCCCAAAACAAGCTTTTGAAATTACATCAGCTGAGAGACTCCTCAAATCCTCTTCAGCTTTGATCTCTGCCATAATGCCACCTTGTGATTCTATGCAGGCTTCCCATTTGTTAGTTAATGTTTCAGCTGAATCCATCATCAATCCAACCATTCCCTGCCATTTCAATGAAGGGCTCTTGAATCAAACTCTTCATTAAGGATTAACAAAAACAAGTAAGATATAAATTAATGGCATGTTTGGTACTTTCCACTAACAAAATAATGAAAAATTGCATCTTTCGTCAATTTGGTCCTCAACCTTTCATCATAGTTGCAAAATCATCTCAAGTATGGAAATTGTCTATATCTTTGTTAACATGCTTCAATTCATATATCTCTATGAGAGTCAAAGTTAAAAACTTTCATAGAGTTGGACGTGAGGTCCAGTAGCCATTTTGAGATAAATATGGATGGTATCTGCGACGACATCAGGAATCAATTGTACAATTTTATTTTAAGCAAATACACAATAAACGTTTCTTATCCGTTCACAGTATCAAATATGCCATTTACATTTCAAGAAAAGAGTACTGAGAAATGTTTGGAAATAAAATTACCTTAACTTTATCCATGTAGAATTCTGGGGCAACAATTTTTCTCTGTTGATTCCAAATATGGCCATTGGACCTCAAAATGCCATTCCCAAGCATGGGAGCTAGTCTTTTTGTGACATATGAAGGCTTGCCTAAATGTAAAGATGTACTTTGATTCATTTCCTTTACTAGATCCGGATGGTTAACGTACAAATGCTGCTTATTCCCTGTTGAATATGTGTAAATGGGCCCTGCACATATAGCTTGTCAGATATATGTCAAATGGTGTGGACCGTAAACAGGGTCGGCCATGAGGCCGTGCAATAGGTGTGGTAGTACAGGGTCCATATGTTCGTGGTAGGGTGTGTTTGTGGTGTTTGTTGGCCGTGATGGCATCGACAGTGGTGGCGCGACAGTGGGTGTAACACGGAGTGATAAAATAGAATGTGGTGGTGACACCAGCATTGACAAAGGTGGTAGTGGTGTAATGGTAAATGGTACAAGTGGTGGTAGAAGCCATGGTGACGGTGGAAATATGTGGCTAAATTTATGTAACACAATGTGTTACAATTGTTTTAAAAATTTGTACGAGTATTTGTGAATTATTCCAAAAAAGAAAAAGAAAAAAGACAATTATCTAGCCCACAAAATACAGCCCATCAAAAAGGCTAAATCCAATAAATAAGAAACGAAAAAAACGGAAAACTGATAAAAATAGTCGCTAAAATTAAATAAAAGATACGCTCTTTTAGAATTTTTATAGGGTGTTCAAATTCTTATGATCAACATAAGTCTTACACTAGTTGAATGTTCATGGTACTATCGAATAAGGTCGACTTTCACGTATAAATGCTACATGTTCTCGATTGAATATGTAAATGGCCCAAAGCCAGTATAAAAATCTACAAATATTTTCACACACACCACTTACATTATTGCATAAACTGATGTGCATTTGTTTGTTATACACATCTTAGTTTTCAATTTTAATGCTTTGTCTAGCATGCAACATGTTTCAAATCAAGGTGGCCCTAAGGTTGTTGGTTGATGTACACATTATGCATGTGACGAAACCCGAAAAAATAATTATATAAAAGTCCAAGAAAATTGTAGTGTTGAATGACATATGACCTACTTTTTCAGGCATTCTTAACTAGGTGAAAATTTCTAGCACATATGCGCAACATAAAAGTGCGTCCTATCAATCTATAATGGTTGGAGAAATCCATCCAATCAATATGACTGTTCATTATGAGAAATGGAACGCTTTACTTTCAAAGTATATTTATGATAATAATATATAAGATGTGACACTGCTTATGGTGGGTTACAACTTATAATTTGACTTTATTATGGGACTACAATGTTGTCCAACTTTGAAGTGTTTGGTTAGTAATGTATTTCCTTAAATAGTAAACATGTGTTTTTTTTCTAGTTTCATGTCTTCTCAACTATCACGAAGATTGTGCGAGTAAGATTATATATTGATTTATTTATAAAAAAAAAATCTAATATTGGGATTTATTTTTAACTTGTTTAGATGTGAGATACAACTATACAAGTTCAAAAAAAAAAAGGGTATGAAAATTGGACATGTGAAAACCCAGGAAGGAAGCACAACTTTGAATGATTAATCTGTGGATTTTGGACATGTCAGGCAGTTGTCCAATATGTGTAATGGAATAATGACATAGAAAAATCACATCCACATTACAAATCTAAAGGTGGGGTTGTCTAGATTTGACTGACTTGAAACGAGTTGTATGCGGGTCGATCTGTTTGAAAAGATGGATCGTATTGGCAGAGAGCTTATATTGTTCGACTCATGCAAACTCTTTTCTTATTAGGTAAAGAATAAAGAAATTCTTTAGAACTCGATGATCCATCTAATATAGTACTGAGTTATGTTGAATCCAATTATTTTATGCAGATATAACTACTTTAGTTATTATCAACGAAATTATAGTTAGTTAATTTAGCATTTATAATGACAGCTTATGGTCTTTCAATTTAAACAATATTATTGAATTGTTTGGTATATATTCTCCAATAATTGTATCTAACATAGATGTCATTTTAGATGTTACAGCAGAAATCAAAATGAAAAATTTAATAATATAATATGACAACAATACATCAATTATTTGAACAACTAAAAATCTATTACTTATAAACTATACTTGTATGAGTGGAACCAAAACATTCCCCTCTAGTTGTAGTTCAGAAATTATTGTATTCTAATGGAGTCGACACGTTTATAAAAGAGGAACATGTCAATCTAAAATATAATTTACGGAACTAAACAAATTTAAGAGGACATATATGTGATAAATCTAGATGAATAACGACAACATATTTATGTCACTCGCACGAGAACTTCACCAATTTAAGTTTACTAAAATTTGAGTTAGATTTACAAAAAAAAAAAAGTAAAATAAAATAAAATGGGTTCGTACCCCATGTGTTGCATAGGAAAAGGATACATTGTATGCTAGTTTTGCCTAACTTGGGTCAAATGCACACATAATGAGTCCCGCAATTAAAGGCATTCAGTTCAATGTATGTAACACTCCGCATTATAGTCCCTTTCTCTTCATATAATAATGCTAGGTAGCACCATCAATTTAGATAGCAGTAGAGTTCACTTATTCGATGTCTAATTTATAATATAATATATTAAATGTCACATCAAGTGAGAATCATTATTTGAACGATTTTAACATTATTACAATTAAATTATTTCAATAATACTCTACTTTTCGTTTTTCAATAGGTAATAAATACTACAAAATCCTTCTCATGTATTAATCTCGTGTTATTAATTTTCAATTAATTAACATTAACATTAATTTAAACGTAATGAATCTTGATCTACATGAATCTAAAGTTATTATATATGAATTTATTTATATTCATGTATATATTAGCAATTAATTCTTATATATCAAATGTAGTATAAAAGGTTGTTCATTTGTATTATTTCATCGTCACAAAAAATCAGTGAAATTGAGTTTTGAGATTACAATTTCTCCTCTTAAATTTATATCCTAAATTTTATTTTATTTAGTTCGTTTGAGACTCATTAAACCCTCCCAACAAATTGATATCAAATATCTTTTTTTTTATATAACCGTGGATGTCGGGGCCAGTTTGCGCGCACCTCAACTAATCTCACGGAGCCGTGAAGTTTACGGTCGGATACTTACCTCAGTGACCTTAAGGGAACTCAAACTGATGACAATTGAGGAACAAACACAGGACTGATCAATTAAACAACCCCTCAAGGTTAATTGGAATCAAATATCACTTTTATAGAATTTATAAAATATTTTAGAATAATGTGTGATGAATGCATTCCGACTAATTGACTAATAAAATAGGGAATCGATTACCATCTCAACCTGCTAAAAACTAACATTACTTATTCTACAACTCGTGCTCTAGCCAATGCTTTTCAATGCACTCGAATGAGAAAATGCATTTCTTTATCTTTTCAAGCACTAGTGTCTTTTCTTCTAAGACTAAGGACTCTTTTAGCATGGCTTTTAAAAAGTCAACTTAGCTTTTGAGATTTAAAAACTATTTTTGTACTCACTAATTTTATAAAAGTATTTTTTTATATTCAGAAAAGTTTGTAGAGAAAATTGATCTAACGTGAGGCATGTCCTGAATGGGATGCTCTTCTAAAGATAAGTTTCTAAACAAAAATAATGGTAATTTTTTTCAATATCTCTTCTACAGAAACAAAAACAAAGACAAAAACAAAAACAAAAGAAAAGCAAATGTAAAAGCATGTTTGACTTCCACTGTGCCCTGCTTAAAAGCCGACAAGAGCGGGTTGACAGTATCTGTTCGAAACCCAGCTTTCAAAATGATCTAACGTGTTTATGAACAGATTAATAAACAAGCAACAAGTTGCAGAAATGGAAGCATCTATGAAACAAAAACACATGGACGATGCCATATTTCCTCAAATGAGAAACAAAAAATATAAAGACAAAAATAGGAAGATTATGAGAAAGAATAGAAACTGTACTTTACCATATTGTTTCCTCCACTGTTCAAAATATGGGAAGAGTGTTGATGTATAGTTATGTGATACAAATCCAGTGTTTTCTGCACCAGTATTATTGATTGATGATGCTTGAATTCTCTGCATCTCAGGTACATTTCCATACAGAAAACATGGCCTTGGCCCTCTGATTCCTTGCCTTTCAAGTCTCCACCGTAGCCGCCATGGGTTCACCCACACACAAGCTTTCTTTAGTACAAATATAATTGCAGAAAGAAGAAGAAGAAAAAGAATAAGGACTTTCATTTTTGGGCTTCTCTTTGGTTTCTTTACACTATATATATATATACTGGTTGAGTATAGATTATTGCACAAGTGGCTCATTTTCTTTAATTAATTATTCAAACGAGATAGGTAAGGCAGTCTTGTACACAAAACGAAAACTAAAGATGATTGGAGCAATTGAAATGATCTGTCAAATTACAATAAAAGAGGAGGCGTGTTAGTTTGGTAAAAAAGATTCTATTTGGATACGAAGTTCCGTAGTGCTAATAAAAGATTATTCTACCGTCCAAGATAAAGGTGGCAGGCGCGAGTGAAGTTAGAGAGGAGGCACCATCGTTTTTTATATAAATCTTGGTGTATCATTTTTTATATTATTGTTTATATCGTGGCGCTTGACATCATTCAATTGGATAATTTAAAAATATAGTGTTTTCAATCAAATTTTTTTAAGAACACGGCAAATGTCATCCATACTGTAAGAAATGAATGTACAAGTGGTAGAATTCTTTTTATATTGAGGACACTTTTGGATACATTCAAGAAAAGTAGGATGAACTATAGGCTTCTCTAATACATGGTATAAGAATAATTCATGGAATCTCCTTCCAGTGAGTCCAAAAGTGATCATGAGCTAGAGAGATGCGACATTCGATCGACGCATGATGATGATGACAGAAGTATTGTAGTTTCTTTAACTCTTACGTTATAGTGCCTTGCCTTGCTGTTTTGGACGGGGTAAGTTTAGTTTATTTCTTTTGTACCATTGGTTAATGGTTAGGTTGAGCCTCCTCCTAAGCCTTTAGTAAATAAGATTTTCATTTTTTGTGGTGAATTATATATTTTGTTTTTCAATTTAACTGACGATTATGTTTGCATCAGTCGAGGTAACATTGAAAGTTCGCTTTAAATTGTTCAATGAAATTGTAATATATTTAATTAATTGATTTTGCATATAGCTATTGTTTGATAGAAATTAAAATCTAGATTTTAATGTAAATCAATAATTAATTTTACTATATATTTTACGAGATTCACAACTTTTCAACCACGCATTTCATGAATTTTTTTTAATCAAAATCTACTAAAAATTTGATTTTAATCTCCACTAAACAAAACCCATACTGTTAATAAGCCATTGTTTGGTGAAAATTAAAATCTAAATTTTAATTTAAATTAAAGTTAAAACTTAATTTTAATCATATATTTTGTAGAATCCACAACTTTTTAATCATAAATTTCATCAACTTTTATCAAAATTTACTAAACATTTGATTTTAAACAGGCAAACAAGGACTAAGACTGGTACAAAAAATGCTTGTATTGGAATGCATATTTATTCAAAAATTAAGTAGTGCCTAAGCATCTTTTCACAATGACTTTCCTGTCAATAATATCATCGATATGTAAGGATTATTACTGTATGTATGTGTTTTTTTTTGTGCTACTTCATTAACTTATGGACTTTGCCAATGACCCATACTCGTGATGAGTTAATAGGACATTTTGAAATGATAAGACTCGGCCCTGTTTGATGGTAATATATAATTTTGAATAATAATTTTTTGGAGAATGTATAGTTAAAAAATAGGGAAAATTTTTTATTTAACGTGCAAAATATTTATTGCATAAATGTGTAGTTAAAAATGAGTATGAGAATTAAAGAGTTTTTCCATTGATCAAGAATTTCAATTTTGAGAAGTTTCTTAAAATAATGATTCTCAAACAATGACTAAATAAATTACTTTTAAATTAAGTTATTAGCGAAGTCAGGTTTTGAACTGAATATTTTGGATTGGACCATTTTCTTCAAGAAGTCAAATCGCCCTAGAATAGGGTGTTTACTATAAATTTTAGAAATAAATAATTAATAAACAGAAAAATTTTCTTAAAGGATTTGATGGCCAATGAGTAAAAAATAAGTTAAAACATAATTCTAGTTAAACTTCTTGTTATCATACGTGTCTGTTGTATTACCTGAAAAGTTCATATTAAGAAATGAACAGTCGCTATCAAGATCGAATTTATCAGAATTTCTCATAAAATGGCAGAACAATCACAGTATCATGTGGCCCTTTCGTTTGAGCACATACATTATATATAATCAAAAAATAAAAACGAAAGATCATTTTATTAGACCAACATCCTTTAAAAGTACTTTTGATGGAAAAAGTTTTTTTAATCTCAAAAGCAAAGTTTGACTTTTGAAAAACCTTACCCTACAGCCCTTAGTCCAAGTCATAATTTCATGCTAAACACTAACCGGCTTATTAAAATTTGATCTGCATGTGTTATAAAACCGAGCTTAGGTTTAAAACCTCAATTAAGAATCTTAATTATGTTAATGCAAGTAAGCTAAGGTATGCGGTGATAATGGGACCAAGCTATTGGATTACATGTACATTCAGATTTATATAAAATATTATATAATGTCACATGAACTCTATCGTTTGCTAATTTAAAACATAATCATCTTTTTCATCCATTATTTTCCCTCCACATAAATTTCAGTAATCGTTTATGTACCGTTTTGATATACAAGTAGCAAAAACCATTAATATTTGAGCCACGTGTTACTTGAAAAAATAAATTGCGGAATGGGTCAAGAGGTATTACGGGCGTGACCATTTATGTTTAACTAATGTGTGGGAAAAACTCATAACTATAAATATTAATGAATATAATTTCAAACTTAATAAACTTGTCAAAAAATATAAAAATCAAGTGATCACACTTGTGATATTTGATTAATTTTGTGACCTATAATGGGTCACACTAATATACCACAAAATTTATGGGTCAAAACCACGTACTAAGTCATAAATTATAAAAGATCACAATCACATGCTACAATTTACGAATCACAGTCACATATTAAATCACAAATCACACAATTAAGATGTCATATATCATTTTATCATGCAAATCACTCGCTGAAAATCTCCCAACCGAGTTGATTTCTAGCACTTAAATCTTGACATTTCAAAATTGATCAAAATAACAGAATCCAAACCTCAATTCCAAGATCCGAACACAAAGCAAACAATTTTATCTGTTCACGTATTTATTTATGCAATCATCTTCTTGTGCTTCTTCGCCGTCTGCCCGCGATATACACCTGGGAGAATTTCCATTCGAACAGCTCAGGGGCAGAGCCAGACTTTGTGTACTATGCGGTCATAAATTAAACTGCATTTTTTTAAAAATAATATTAATTAATAGCTTGTTTGGTACCTATTAAAATCAGATTTTAATCTAAATCAAAGTCAAACAATCAATATTAAGCACATCTTTCATGGGTCCCACAACTTTTCAACCACACATTTCAAAAACTTCTATCAAAATCTACTAAAAATCTAATTTTAATCCCCACCAAACACCCCCTAAGTCAATATACTATTACAATTGTAGCCTATTTCCTGCACTATTTGCATCCATATTTTATTTTTTTTAAATGATGGAAGTTAGAATTTTTTCACCCAAAATACCACTCAAGTGGAATCAGGCGCGTTGCTGGGCTTCTTAAGGACGCTCGACCAGAACTCAAGTGCTCCAAGGCCGATAGGCTTTAGCAAATTTTACTCATGTGTCTTCTTCTAACCTTGCCTAGCGACTTAGGGGCGATTTACAGCAGTGCATATCATATACATATTATATGATAACCAAAAAATAACTAACCAAGAGGGGTGAATTGATTTTTGAAACTTTTTCGACAATCAATCTCAAATTTTTTTAATTCACAAGATATAAATGCAAAGTGTAATATGAGAAGTAATTATGCAAATTCTATAACTTAATTCAAGTATGGATGCGGTACAATATATATGACAATTTATAGTAAAGTTCACGAATGTAAAAATAACAAGCGAATTAATGGGGTTCGATACACAATGTGTTCTACGTCCCCGTTACCAAGCTCTTCGTCACGAGCAATGTCAATTACACTATTAATGGTAACTTACAAACAAGAAGTACCAATCATTAAATGACTTACAACAAGGAGCACTTTTCCTTAGGTGACTTACAACAAGGAGCGCATATCCTTAACAACAATCAAGTTTTCACAAGGCTCTTGACACCACCAAAATGATAATTTTACAATTGAAAGAACTCTCTTAACAAAAGATATAATCAAGTCAAGTNTCTCTTAACAAATAATACAAGTTAAGTAGAAAGGGAGATTTACACTTCAATATAAGTGTTGGCAAAGAAAACTTTTACCAAGAATTGAAAGTAGATGAAATTGAAAAAAATTTTCTTGCAATGTAGAATACTTGATTAAATAGATGAAACTAGTTTTCTATCAATCAAGAGATTCTTTTTAATAAACGAAAGAGAATGTATATTCAAGTAAGCTAAATGATTTTCAATAAATA
>CAIGRP010044316.1:0-28257 GCA_903798385.1 Fraxinus cuspidata
TAACTACTTAAATACATTACCAACAGCACCTGCAGCCACCAACATCAGGAACGCCTTCTGGATGCTGCTCGTGACTGGTAACGCCGCCACGGCCTCAGCGGGTGGAGGGCAGCAGGAGCATCAATCACGGCAGTACAATGTATCATCCATGCAGAGATGGTGGCTTTGAGTTCCCCGGGGTCGGTGGAAGCCGATTCAGTCCAGTTCAGATTGGTTCAATGGTATTGCAGCAGCAGCGAGCAGCTGGGGCTACGTATATCAGAGACTAACATGGGAATGTTGGCCTCCATTAATGCGTATAACAGTAGGATTGATTTGGGTATGAATTTGGACCAACAACACCATCAAAACCAGCCTCAAGGTAGTGAAAGTGGTGATGAAAATCCAAAAGATTCTCAATTATATCATCATTTTGATTAATCCGATCCCTTTGCATTTTACATTCTTGAATGAATCCTTTTTAATTTTTTTCTTTTTTTTTTAAGGTTCCTTTGCTTCTTTTTATGTAGTCAATTAGGGTTTTTGAAAGCCAATGGAAAATCGTTAGATTTGAAATAGCAATGGTGCTATGTGAATGCCAATTTTGATTTTGTTTTTCTGCGTATGAATCAGAGTCGGAACTAATCTATTAACCACTCCGTCTAAAAATTAAGGGGCAAACGGAAAACCTTTGATTAAAAAAAATCAGTCTTTGCACTGTGCGTTGAAGAAAATTAATATAAATGAAAAGTTTCTAAAATAACTTTTAAGTGTGTTTTAGATGAATATTATTGAGAAAATAATGGATTTTATATAGTGATATGATAGGAAATGTGTGGTTAAAAAGTAAGGAAAAATTATTGATGTGATAAAAATATTATCTTATTGAAGGATTTGTAATTGAAAATGAGTTTTGAAGAAATGCGTACCAAACATGGGCTAAATTTGTAGATAACATGATTAATATGAAAGATACAATATTAGCATTGTATAAAATTCCATCTAGTTGCAACTTATAATCCGCGTCATAGATTTTGAAGAAAATATAGATCTTACAAAAAGTACTTTCGAAATATGAAACTTGATACTCTAATTATTTAGCCCATGTTTGATATCTATTAAATAAATAAAAAAATTTCTCTAAAATTTTTTTTTTTAAATGCCGCGTTCCAAAAAAAAAAAAAAAAAATTCATAATTCTAAAATTTATTTACCCTAACAAACTCATTTTAATGAATATCAAATAGTGGCTTACTTCACATGTATATTATTCATGAATAAGGTTATCTAGAATGTACTACAACACAGTTTAGGCCCTGTATGAGAGCCATTATTTTTTGGTAATGTATTATAAAACAGTAGATTGATGAAAAATATGTGGTTAAAAAGTAAATAAATTTTATTGGTTTGTGTGTATAATATTTTATTGTATAAATGTGTGGTGGAGAATTGTACTGCAATGAACAATTTAAAATTTTAAAGGCTGACATGAGCTTATATTGTATTATTTGATATGTTTATCCCCTGTTTGACTTCCCTAATTGATATGTTTGTTTGGGTTACGTTAAAATCAAATTTTGGGAATATTTTTATATTAGAATAGTGATTTTTTTAAAATTGTATAGTTGAAAAAATGGAATATTTGAATTTACGTTTAATATTATTTTATAAAAAAAATGTGTGCTTAAAAAGAAAAAAGAAAAATGTATTTTGAATAAAATGGAGCTCAAATGGGTTTACTCTTTATTTCTCATATATATTTTCAACCACACGTTAACATAATAAAATATTATGTACGTAAGCTAAAAAAAATTCCTGCTTTAATACTACATATTCTATGAAAAATCAATATTCAAATAATCATTTTTCCACATTTTTTTTTATAATGACCATCAAACAGGGACTTAATTAAATGTAGAATTATGCAATTCATTTTAATTGTACATTTCATTTATTATTGTTACTCAGCTTGCTTGAGCCCCTTTTTTTATGAAAACGGGTTTTGAAATAGTATTTTGATAGAAAATGTGTTGTTGAAAAATAAGAATTTTTTTTGAATTTAAGTGTAATATTATTTTATTGAAAATATGTGTTTGAAAATAAGAGAGAAAAATATTTTGTATATAATAAAGATTAACAAGGGCTGAACGTTATCTAAATTAGTGTGTTGTTCATCAGGAATATTAAATGTATTACTAACTTTGAGGACTTCTCCCAGTTGCTTTATTGTAATTATTTTAGGAAGTTTTGACCTTTAGTTTGCAGGAGAGGCAATCCCTCTCTCCATTATTTTCTGGAAGAAGAGGGTAGCGTAGGGGTGGGATTTGTTGATAATTTGTGCCGACACACTGTCATTTTCTATATGCTGTCCTAATTTGGATTATATATGAATTTGATTATTCAAAATAATCACATTTCAAACTTGATAATTCTTTGTTATCTATACGCTAATCGAATTCTAATCGAATTTTTAATGCAATTTAATTCATTTTTAGCATTATTAATTACACCAAAACTGACGAAGAAGAGAATATGACTTCCAGATGTAAGGAACGAAGTGAAATAAATGAAATTTAGCCCCCCATTATTTGGCCAAAAAAGATTTTTGAATAGTAATTTTTAGAAAAATGTTGGGATCTACATGCAAAATATTTCATCGTGTAAGCGTGATAAAAAATAAGTGTGTAAAAAAAGTTTTGAAAATAATGATTGTCAAATAGAGGCTTGTCTTCACCTAAAATTAGTGACACGGGTATAATAGAAATAACAACTATTTTCTCTCTAAAACTAAATTTATAGAGAAGTCGATTCTAAAAATATATACAATGATAAATCAATATAAATAATAATTTTTAATAATTGGGCCCTCATGGTTGAATGATGAAAGCAAGGATGAGAATTAAAGGCGAGCCAAACCAGCTTCTTTTGTCTGTCGTTCTCATGGTAAAGCATCCTAATCCTCGGGATTTTTTTACTAAACATCATGAAATTCAATACACCAGTATCACTTTCAATATGTAATATTGACCCTGAATGATTAAGAATAAGATTTTCCGTTCGATTCATTGCTAGGTTTACCTCTACGACTTTCCTACGAGAATATGAAATTCTCCTTCAATTTCTCCCAATGTTGAGGTCAGACAAATGTTTTGGATACCAACGATACTGAAAAGTGTCAAGAAAAAAAAAATCTTAATTTTTGTTAACGTACTAGGGAATGGTCCGAGTTTCCTTGAATTAATCCAATTCTCGCCATTTCTCTTTGTATGTAATATGTTCTCGCCATTTCTCTAAGTAATGCTATTCACAGTGAGGATTATCGGTAATCGTCTTAATACATGTGAAAATTTGTTATTTGATGCACAAGTCAATAAAAAACTACCACATTATTACATCATATAACAAGCTGTCATATGTCTATCACATAGAACGACGATAGCTAGTTCTCACGATGAATGATGTTATTCTTCTCTCTTTATATGTATTCTGTTTTTTAACCAGTGCAACAGCGGTAGATGATGCAGTGAACAGTCTTTCAAGGGGAGATGTAGGCGCCATCACTTTTTTTTTTCCTATTTGATTGCGGTTTACATAGACCCATTTAGTTTTCATATTTGGTGTATAAGAATATCTTTTTTCTAATTTATCAAAGACATATAAAGGTCTAATTTATGAAAATTTTAATTATAAAAAGGACAACTACATCGGAGAATGCAATTCCACTATAAGGACTATTGAACGCATCAAGAAGTACACAATTCGAAATCTCAAGATTAGTATAATTGTTATCCTGATCACGTGCAAACCATGTGAGATTTAATGGCATTTTTAGACTGAAGGACTCTATTGCTATAAAAAGTAAAGGTTGGTGACCGTAATTTTCACTTTCAAAGTAGCATCCTTAACATGCCAAGATATCTTGTATAAATAATCCAAATAACAAGCAGTTTGAGAAAAAAATAAATTTCTCATTACCACTAAAAGAGATAAATTTCACCCACCCGGCATAGGCAAATATGCTAAAAGAATGATTTAAAATGAATTTCTCACTTAAGATCTTTTACTTCGAGAAATTTCAACATTTAACGATGACAATCCAACAGTATCAGGGCTCTTAAGCTGATCAAGTTGTTTCTTACCACGGCGGAGTAAGTACTCAATGTAGAGGAAATTCTTGCGATCAACTTGCTTGGAATTCTGACGGAACTCTGCTGACACAACTGACTCAATCCGAATTCGATCTTCGTGCGATTTGGTGCGTGCTGCTCGAAGGAATCCTCTGTACAGAGCAAGCACTTGCTTCTGCATTCCTGAAAGCTTTGGCCCACCGGATGCTCCCATTGGATGTTCTTGCTATGTTTTTTTTTCTGAAGCTTTGCTTTACTTCAATTGCTCCAATTACTAAGAAACAATGTTCCCAGTTCTGCACGAGGATCAGAAAGAAACCTGATATTACTATTTATAGTACGGCCAGGATATAAGAAACAATTAAACCGTGTAAGAAAAAAGAAGATGGAGAAGAAAAACTTGGGCTATCAGAGTTCCTTGATAAAATCAAAGGAAAAGAGACCATTCGGCTGTATTCAAAACGACACAAAAGGTAATGATATGACAAGTGGACGTGAAACATTTGACTAATTATTTTTCCTAAAATTATTCTGTTGTGATACTGATGGGAACCATTATTCTTAATTTAGCTTCTAGTAAGTTTTATATCACAAGTCAGTTGCGTATATAGTGGTTTTCCTATTTCTTATTCACTTGCCACAATTCCGGTTCAACAGAGTTCAACAACTTATCAGGTCCATGATGCCATGAAAGAGTAGCCTATGCACTATTGCCTGCTCTACATCAACATATAGTAAGCTAAGATTAATATCTTTAAGTGAATCATGCTGTTTATCGTAAAAGAAGAGCAACTGTTTTGTTCTTCCTCCGTGATAGGAGTGAGATCAATGACTAAAAGTCCAGAAGAGTTTTTGACAACTATTAGAATACAAGTCTTCATCACTTAAATAGATCATATATCACCATAGCCCCAACCCAGAGGCACAAGTAATTGCCACGTCGCTGGTAAATTTTATTCTTAGTAACTATACTTCAATCATATAAATGTATTTAATTTTGTTCAATTCGGTAACTACATTTTAATTTGATTTCAATCAAGTAACTCCATCCAATTTCATAACTTGGATTGACGAAAATCAATAACGTGATAGTAAATAAATGATGACAGCAATTCATTTCACTAAAGTTACACTTATTCCAGACAGCAAAAGATAAGACGCATTTAATGATCACTATCACGTCATTGATTTTCATCAATTGAATTCGACAAAGTTATCTTGATTGAAATCAAATTAAAGTATAAATACCCCTTCAAAATCAAATTAAAATATAGTTAGCCAATTGACAGAGTTTACCAGCTACACTGCAGGCATAAGTTTGAGCAAGCATGAAAGTTCTCCATAAGAATTGAGACATCATAACATTCATGACAAAACATGTTTGGCCAAACGAGTACCCAAATGCATTCAGACAGAAGTGAGAATATGTATACAAGGAGCAGTTCTAAATTATATATAACAGTAAATTTAAACAAGCAATCAACATTTACCAGATATCTTCATGCTAAAATTTTAAAATCTCACAACCTACATTTTAGAACACGGAGAAGATGGGAATTACCTAACCCATCGATCTCCAACTTTGACTAAAATTCACCAGGAAAATCACATGAGAGACAAATATGCACATATTAGTTTCAGCACATGAAAGAATCACAATTAACCCTCTAAAAGAGTATGGAATACATTACCACAGAACTGACCGAATGCGCACAAAGGGCAGACAGAATTTAGCAAGAACAGCAACTTTAATCGAGTAATAAACATTTCACAGGGAGTTTCACGGTAAACTTCAAAAATCACACCGGCTCAACTCTTAGAGCGCGTCATAGACCAGAATTACCTAACCCATTAAAACTCGTGTCCAATTTTGACTGAAATTCACCAGGAAAAAACATGACCTATATACTCTTTGATATTTTAGCATTGCCCATGCTGCAACACACAAGTTCAGCTAAGTTTAAGATTACTTTCTAGAAACTAAGTAACTCCTGTCAGTAAAAAAGCAATTTTTAAAATTATAATTAGCCAAAAAATGTTCTCGATCTACCACTTATTTTATCCTACCCAAAACCCCCAATCGTATGACCTAATTACTGTTCAGAAGCCACGTGATGCATTCCCCTCGTAACAAATATCATCAATCAAATTTATCACTCATCATATGATTATGATTCGTTTTCAGAAGATCTCACATTATACGAAGTTCTCTCATAACCCACTTCGCTAATTTAGGTTATGGTTCAATTCAAATGAAAGAAATGTAGAGAAATTATTTCTTACTCGAATTCTGCTTAAATAATTTGATAGGAAATCCGAGATTTACCAATTGCGCCGATTCTGGTTTCCTTCCTCTCTCTTTTCTTCTCTACTCTATGGTGGGAACTCAATGAAATGATAATTTCTGCATTAATTGATGTAACAAGTTAAAGTTTGGGTTTCAAATCTCGTGTGGAGGTGAGGGTACAACTCAAAACAGAAAATTTAAGTTTGATGAACTTTTAAAAATGTTTCATTTACATCCCTCAATTCTAAAAATAGGTAAATGAAACAATTTAAAGTTCTGTGGTCAAAGTAAAATTTAGTATAAATATCAGTGTTGATTTGTAAAATTAATTATTTAAAGCTTGTTTGTCAAAGATTTTTTTAATTAAAAAATAATTTTTTGAAAAATGTGTAGTTAAAAAAAACGAGTTCCGAAAAAATATGTAGTTGAAAATTATTTTGTAGAAAAAAAATTTTTTTTTTTTAAGCCAAGCACGTTCAATTTCCATCTAAAGCCTTTAATTAGATTCTTTTATTATCGAATCCAAATTCTTCCGCAACTAGTTAAAAATGCATATCACTTCGTAATGTTGTATTTTTTTGGCTTAGAATTTTAAAAATAATAGTTTAGTCTCATTCAAAACTTATTACGTAAAAGAATATTTTAATAAAAAGTAATTTTGTGATACAATATTTTCATTTAACACACGAAAAACTCAATTATTAGAGTTCGAATGTAATGGAGAGTGCATTAATTTTTAAATCTTTTAAAACGGTAGTCTGACTAAGCAAGTAGAAAGATAAATAAACAAATAAATTGATAGCACCACATATAACTCGTAGCAATTAAGATGTACACTAAAGTACTAAGATGCTTCAAACTCTAACTATGTGCTTGTTTGACACCAATTAGTTTATTTTATAATTTTTTATAAGATCATTTTCAACCACACATTCACATAATAAAATATTTTACACGTATACCAAAAAAATTTCTCTACTTTTTAACCACACATTCTCTTAAAAATCACTATTCGAAATTCTTTTTCTACAATAATTGTTGTCAAACAAGCTCTATATATAAAGAGGATGACAGTGTCGAGCGAAATCAGTTTTTTCATAATTTAAAATTTTAACAAAAATATGCTCAAGTCTCAATATCATCGATGAGTTGGAGTTGGAGTTGGAATTGAACAAGAAACAGAAAATTATAACCAACATTTTTTATGCCAAATATGATATAGCACAAATTAAGCAAACCGCACATTTTTTTTGCATAAACCAAAAAATGAAATAAAAAAGACAAAAAAAAAAAAGCAAAATAAATTCAAGAATGTATCATTAATCAAGAGTGCAATGGACGGAACTTTAAAATAATAAATAAATAAATAAATAAATAAATAATAATAATAATAATAATAAATTGTAGTTGATGATATTAAAGGATAGTAATCACTGAAACAAAGTAACTGATTGTTTTCTAATTCGTTGTCAAAGTAGGAAATGTTTGTAAATGCTTGCAACTCTTGTGAACTTAGGCCATGTTTTCTAGGGAAAATGGAAAATGAATTCAATTTCCCACCTCATATTTTCCATGGTTTTGAGGAATTCATTTTCTCAACAAAATTTTCCCAACTTTTTGTTAGGAAAATGAATTCCAGTTTCTAACAAAAAAAAATTTTTTTTTTTTTTATGCAATGGAAGTAAATTTCACAGCCAATTGTTAAAAAAAAAATCACTTTAATGGACAATTTTCATGTAAAATGAAGCTAAACGAACACTAAATTTTGATGAAAAAAATGGTGAAAAAATAGTTTTCGAGCAAATTTTTTTTTTTTTTACTTTTTGGCAATGGTAACAAATTTCATAACAAGTTGTAAAAAAAAATTCACTTTAATAGATTTTGGCAATAATAACAAATTTCATAACCAACTGTAAAAAAAAATTTCATTTTAATGAACACTTTTCATGTGAAATAAAGTCAAACGTGAACAAATGATCCAAAATTTCAAAAAAATTTCGGGTGAAAAATTATACCAATCAAACACATTTAATTAACAATTCTCTGAAAAACAAGTTCTAGACAATTAATTTCCCTGAAATTCATTTTCTTTCCACCCATTTTCCACCATTGCAATCAAACGGACCCTTAAAATTTTTACTCAATTGACTAACCCAATTCGATGTGTTGTATGCAAATCCGTGACATTGATGTTCAACGATGATTAATTGATTCACATCTTTATCTAAAGCATCTCATCCTCCAGGCATGATATTGTCGAAAATAATTGACTTATAAAATATGACTCTCGTATAATCTTTCCAAGCTCTTCATAGGAATGTCTTTCCTCTAGATATTCTAGTTACTCTGCACTTGTTAAATACAGATCATGTTGGTTCATTTGGATCATCTCTTCCCCGCGCCGTTGTATAGCTTATTTCTCATGTATTAGCATCGATCACTAATGGATTGATCGTTATCAAATATGAAATAAATGGCTCCCTCATTGGTACGACGCTTAAAGTCGTGTCTATAACTATCATTATACAATGTGTAATGGAACCCCAAGAAACTACACTTATAGAAGGTTGATTTATCACTTGCTATCATTTCCGTCAACCACGCAGGGTTTTTGTTCTCGGGGGATAATTATAAGAATCCACAAATGTTATTCTGAGATGACAATATTATCGACCTTAAAACTCATAGTTGCGCTAGTTGCTACCGAGTCATGGTCAATCCCAAACAATCTTAGTTCTTCTCATTCCAACTCCTTTTCACACGGATGAATGTCTTTCAGAAATGATTGTAACTTTTTAATTAAAGACGCCTTATTTGATCGAGATTTAAATCCTCCAATTTTTATTTGAAAGCATCAAGTCAATCTATAATGTTCTACTTCTTGCCAATTTTTATTTTTAATTTACTTTTATATGTTTAAATTTTAGTTTTTTTAAAAATAACAATAAATAAATAAATGGGGGCAATAAACGAATATATTTTAAAACCGCGCTGTTATCATTCCTACTTGAAGATTGTGCGAGGACAAAATTGTAATAAGCCCAGAGAATCATGGTGAAAATTGTAATATATCCTTTTCGAGTGGCAAAATACGAATATATAGAATTGTTTCGCGCGTAGACAAATTCACAGGCACACCAGTAAAGAGGCACGAAGATGAATTCAAAGCGAAATTGCAGAGAACCAACGCCTTTTTCCAATGATTCAAATTTATCAAATCCAGGTACTTATCTTAATTCAATTTTAATTAGTATTTCGGATTTTATATTCTTCAAAACTGTCAAATAACTTTTATTTTCCAAATTATTGATACTTGTTAAGCAAAATTTTTTTAATCTCCGATTCTGTTTTATAAATTGACTCGAATATTAAATTTGATGAATTTATCTTATTGTCATTGCATCCAACTCGTTTAGAAATAACAGTAGGAAATCAAATTGATTTATTCCTGAGATTTGAGTGTGGGTGGAAGTCATTGAGTTATTATGAATTCAAATTACATTTCAATTCTTAACATTGAATTCTATTCATTTACCTTCAAAATATATATTGTATAGGCTTTGTGTTTTGTAATTGATTCAATTGTGTTTGGAGTAAAAGGTGAAATTGGATCTTTCTTCTTTTGGCGTTTGTAAAACTATTATTCTCCAGTACTCAAAATCGTATCGATAAATTTAAGACATAGAAACACTATATGCTGGATCATAGTGAATTAACTTCAGTATTGTCAATATTCTAGTCCTTCGTGATTTATCTTTTTATTTTTATTTCTTGAAGATCTCGTGCATAGCTTCTGCAACCAGATTTGAATATACGACAGAATAAAATTATGCTGGATTAGAACTAGTAAAATGCTAGTATGAGCGATGAGAAATATGAAACATGAATTGGTGTTGAAGAGTGCTAATTATTAGTCTGTAGACTCTATAGTTGTTGTTGTGATGAACCTTATGCCTACTGTTGTTATCTTGGTTAATATGCATATTTGCGTGGACATTTTTACATCCTAATACGAATATTAATTTTTAAATTTTTTTCTGCTTTGTGCTTGAGGACGCAAATTTGCAAGGAATAGATGACTCCTAATGCAGATTGTTAATTCTTGATAAAGGGCTACTTTAATCAGCTTGTTTATTTTTCTGTTACACGTGGGTTGCCTTGCCAAATCTGAATTAATAGCGGTCTCATATTTCATTGTCTCTTATTGTCTAAACTTTAACTATAGTTTTTGAATCATCGCTGATAACATTTTGAATCTTTGTTTATGTTTGAACTGTAGAAGCAGCATTAAGCTTTTTGCCAACCGGGATTTT
Organism: Fraxinus cuspidata; assembly: GCA_903798385.1. Lineage (NCBI taxonomy): Eukaryota > Viridiplantae > Streptophyta > Magnoliopsida > Lamiales > Oleaceae > Fraxinus > Fraxinus cuspidata. Next base: position 10,706 of record CAIGRP010044316.1, read on the forward strand.
TGTTGCAAATGTATTATCTTGTAATGATTAACAAGATTCTCATTTGAATCTGCTGCAGATTGCCGCGGGGTTTGCCTGATGGGTATCACCTGGAAAAATGAACAACATCCATCTTTCATCAATTTCATCTCCTCCTTTCTCAATGCAAATTCTTTTCGTTTAAACTTTGTGCCAATTGCTCCAGTAACTCTTCTCCCTAGCTCATGATAAATAAGTTTAGGGCAGCACACTTACTATTGCAAATATTTGATTTGCAGGATTTCATCTTTAACTGTGGTGGTTTGTCAGTAGCTTTCTTATTTGTGACTAATTGGGATTGCAATGACACTTCATCCATATTCAGCAGGTTACTGCTCTTTTTTCTTACTCGTGGGTTAATTTGCTCTTACTTAATTTACCTTGGTATTTCTTCTTAGATTTCACTATCTATTAGTATAGAGTTCAGAAACTGAATGGACAGTTTGCACACTTCTATGTGGTTGTTACCCTCCCAACAATGGAGCAGAATGATTCTTTCGTACGCTCTTATTTCAAGTGAGATTAGATTCTCTTATACGTTGAATATTATTCTTTGCTATGTGGTTCAATATGGACTAAGAACTTATTAATTATGGTTTGTTTAGATATGACATGAAACTTGGTAAGCCAACATTCGTGCCAGTACAAGACTTGGAGATGGGTTTTGAGAAGATTGTAAAAATAGCACATGCTCGAGGGAGTAAGGCTCCAATCTCAAACTTCATTATGCAGAATCATTTAGAATGTTTTTTTATTCATGAGTATGTATAGCAGTGCATCGTTGGGAAATGGCTTAATTTGTTGTTATTTAACTATTGCAGTGTGTAAGCGGCAGGATGCTATAGCAAAATTGAGATCTGAGGTTTGTTGTTCAAACATTTTCTCGCTCTTGTATTATTTTTATTTTCGTTGGAGTGGGCACCTAATAATCTGTGTCGTGTGTTAAGAGGGAAAAATCAGTGCAAGGGATGGACGTTTATCTCAAAGTGGTCACAACAATTCCTGGCATCGATAGCCATGATGCAAATGCGGTACAATTCTTTCCCATATTACATTTCAATCGTGCTAAACAAACAGGTTCAAAGACATGTTCAAAAACAAAGGGGACAAGTGTCGATACAATTGGATAATTTGAAAAAAGTAAAAACACAACACTCAATTATTATCTGCCACATCACCCATTCCGTCCATTCCTCTACTTGAGTCTGTCCAATGAACATTATTCATTAAATTTTTACTTTCTCACAATCTCTATTTCCTACTCCTTCCAACCAAGTTCAAATAATAAGAATAAACAAAAAAGAAAAAAAAATGAAAAATGAACGAACAATTCCCTCTTGAAAACTTCAGAAGTAACAGAAGTAAAATATGTCACTACTCCTTTTCATGATGAGGCTATGATGATAAGTTATATTGGTAATATTATTACTTATTATTTAATGTTGACTATTTTTAGTTAAAAATCACTTTGAATTCAATCTTTGCTTCATTTATCAATAAAAACGATGTTATTTGATCACCTTAAGGCCATAAATCTACGCAGTTTTTTCTAAACTTTTCAATATAAAGGTCTAAGACGTTTTTAGAAATTTATAGTCCTATTTATTGTAGTTGTTCACAAAAAGAAATTCATTCAACATGGTTACAGATCTTCAGCTTTTATGGTAGTATGCCCAAAGTTCAGATGGACCAAACATTTCATTTTCATGCTATCTGAGAATAGTTTAGGAATTGATCGTAATGGCCCCATTATGAGCTTTTTTCGTTAATATTATACTGTGTTGTCGAGTTTAGGCGGAATTGAAATGCCATTGAGGTTTATATTTCTCTGTGCATAATGTATCTGGATTATTTCATATTACATCGAAGGGTAACTCAACTGTTGGGGCTTTTGTGTATCAGCTGAATCAAGCCATTGGTTCAATCGAAGCAATAGCCAAAGCATCGAAGGAGTACATTTTGGAGAATACTGACCTTTCGGCCGAGAAAGCCGAAAAAATCACAAGGTTTTTCAGAGATCCAAAGTATTATCTTGGTCCCAAAATCAAATAACTTTTCGACTTACAATCTCAAAGGAATTTGACCCGGGTATAAATTTGATCTTGTCAGAATGTAAATTTGAGATCTTGAATCACCTAACCGCTAACAGTGAAACCAAACTGAATACTCAGAATGGAAATTTTCGCTCGCTAATTTCTGCAATCTGTTTTCCATGATTGTAGATTGGACTCTTTATAATAATAGAAAATTTCTACTCGCATCTTTATGTTAAGGTAGAAAAATTCCAACAGAGACCAAGGAGCAAAGGATCAGGTCTCGGTCACGGCAAAATAACGTAATTTCAGTTTGTCTTGAAGCATAGAAGTAATTCCATCATGCATTAATGTGTTAAATGCATTTAAAATACTGTATCTTGGTAGGATCAAATGGATCGGAATTGATCTAATGAATTTCTATGCAGGCAGGCAGATAACGATATCCAACCGTACATGGAACTATTTATTTTTCTTCCTTACCAAAACATGGAATATATATGCAAATCAGCTTCATATTATACAACTTCAGCCGAATAAGTACACAATAAAGGAGCTACAAAACATCGAAACAGTAGGAAGAAGTGTTGTATTAACATTTTTGAACAAGAAGAATGCAAAACAATTGGTACTTATGTTTCAAAATAAATCATCCAGGCCTGAGAAATCCCATAGAAATAATGGTGGGCGACTTTATAGTCACAAGATATCCTATGGTTTTCCTGTTCAACATCAAGTGTGAATAATCTTATGATGGTGCACCAAGATATGATGCAAGGCGCAATATATCGCTAAATACTCCACCAGCTGTCACTTCAGCCCCGGCACCTGGGCCACGGATTATTAGAGGTTGTTTCTCGTACCTTAGGGTAGTGAATGCTATTATGTTATCAGATCCTGAAAGTTGTGCAAAGGGGTGTTCTTTCTTATATCTTCGCAGTTCCACAATTCCTTTTTGGTTCACGACATCCACTACCCCAACGTATCTCAACACCTTCAAATATTTTTAAGTTCGTAAGATGATGAAATCGATATTCATAGAAGAAGCAAAGCTTTCAATACAGCGTTCATCTCTCCCTCACACACACACGCATACGCCTAACTGTTTTCATTTCATATAAAAAAATGCACTACTGGTCCCAAATATATTACCATAACAGTAGTTGGTCTCCTACCTTTCATTTCAACTGCGCAATCAATCACTAATGACGGAAGTCGGCATCACATGACCTCTTGGAAGCATGCCTCACTTCTAAATTATGGGCCTTAGCCCAAGTTTGGACAAAAAAAACATAGCTCCACAAAGTTGAACATGCGAGAGTCATGTGACGATTTATCAAAGATTTGGACAATTGTGCTGTTGGGGACTGATTGTGCAACTACACGGAAAGGTTGAGGATTGACTTACTCCTTGTTTTAAAGGTTGGGACAAACTTGCCACTTGGGCAATATGTCCCATAAATAGTGCGATTTTTTGTACTCTACATTATAGAAAATTTCAGAACTCATTTTATCCAGGAAGATTAGGTATCATTTGAGAAGACGGTCTATCTTTCTTGAGAGTTTTGTTCTCGCAGTAAGGGACAGTATACTTACATCTCCAGCTACTTCAGCCTCTTGCCTTTGTTTTGCCAAGTCTTGATCAAACGTGGGCAGCTGCTGCATAAACTCCTCAGCAGAGGCGCTTGCCTGAAACAAACCATCAGATAATCATATTTGAGGAGAAATGGTGATTACCTAAAGCAGACACATTTTAATGAACAAAATTATTCTTGCCTTTAATGGTTCTGGAACAAGGCTCTGAACTGGAATGTCTGATAGTTCTAGCTTCAATCTAGATTCTCGAGCAAGAATTATCACCTGCACCACGCCAGCTAATCGATGAGGAAAAATTTATCCCATTGTATTTATATTTAGTTTAAATAGCACATCGAAGTAACCTAGCCTATGTTTGGCTCATGTTTATAAATTGTTTATAAACATTCAAATCACGTTTTTCCACATATTTCGAAGGACCTATGAGTACTACCCATTTATCACCACTCATTTCTATCTATTTATAATTTAAACCATTTATAAACACTTTCCAAACATGCTACTAATCTCCAGTTAAATTTATCCTATTATATTTGTATCTACTGCCAGCCTTGATTTATCATATATGCAGTTCATTTTCACCAGATTAAATAGCACTGAAGTGTGGTGGCTGGCATTTGTTTTGTAAAATCAGGGCAAATAGCATATAAAGTAAAATTTTGCAATCACAATCAGGACGAAATCAAAGAATGAAGTAGACAAAATTGGATCCTAAAGCCTTCAGTCCATAGAATCTGAAACAGTAAGTCACATACCGCAGTTTCACATACTGTAAGTGCATGTTCGATACAGAATATTGGACAAGATGGTATAATGAAAAGGATTTTAGTTATTTTTGTTCTTTAGTGCTATCGAGCTATATCCAATCCTTCCTACCAACCATGCTATAATGGCATAGAGAGTACTAGACTCCCCATTTTAAGAGAAATCTCAGAGTATTATCCTGGTTGCACTTGAAAGAATACCAAAGAAATGTTTGAATCATTCAATGATTTTTTCCACTAGTTGACAAACAAAGCAGGAGACAAGAGGTATAATGACATCGTATGACACAGAATCAACTGGTAATACCTTTCTGGCCACATCCGTTCCAGATAAATCATCTCTTGGATCTGGTTCAGTGTAACCCGCCTCTTTTGCCTCCTTCACCACATCACTGAAAGCTCGTGTGCCCACAAAGTTGTTGAATATATAACTTAGGGTTCCACTGCACAAGCACGCAAAGAGTGAAGAGCATGAATAGAAACTTATCATCCTAAACATGGATAATATATCACCATTACTAACCTGAATATGCCTTCAATTCGCAATATTTTATCCCCAGTTTCAAGGAGACCTTGTAAAGTGCTAATGATTGGCAAACCGGCTCCAACAGTTGCTTCATAGAAGTAATGGGTATAGGATTGTCGCTGAAGATCTCTCAACTTCAAATACTGGATTCATTACACAAAAAGGAAAAAAAATTAGGAATACCATTAAATTTATTAAAGAGATCCTCGTTAAAAAAAAAATAAAAAAAAATCTTCACTACTGAATGTGGGTGAGAAAGCCACTAAGTGCATGTTTGGTACAATGCATGACCAGAAGATTTTAGATTATTCTTCTTTGTTAATATTGTTCAATCATTAATCCTTCCTACCAAACATACATAAGTGAGGGCAATTACTATACACATGTGCACAGGCATGCACATGGTACATGATTAACATGTAAGCTAGGTTTACCAAAGTGCACCTATTTTACTATATTGCAAACCAGATCGAAAATATACTCTTACTTGCTCGAGTGGTCCTGAATTGGCCTTTTTGTTTGGGGTGATTACATGTATGCCTCGACGCAACCAGTCATGGTAATGACTCGCAACATAAGAATCTGCTGTACAGTCCACTATGACAGTATTTGGAATGAAATGATTTCCATGCACACGTTGAACAAACTTCTGCATGTCAGCCTTCTCTCCTTTCTCCCTTTGAAGATCTCTCCATTTTGATAAGTCGATACCCCTAGAACCAATGATAACCATTTTTTTGGGAAAATGTGACGTAAGTATCTTAGGAGAAGCTAAAAGGAGCAATATCTTGAATAGGAGACTAAATGCTTGAATGTTGATTGTTACGTGTTATTAGTAGAAAAAATAAAAAAAATTCAGGAGTCAAAACATGCCACTAGGATAACAAATGACCGCACAAGTTTCTATTTTGTTGACTGTTATACAAAAAAATTTGTTATTGTCAAAGAATCTTAATGATTAGAGACATTAATAATAAAGATCTACTCTCCAATTAAGCAAGCATTTAGGTGAGATGGCAGTTAAGTACACTTTCAAAATCAAAGGTCTTTTGGACCAAGTCTTACCGCCACATGCTATGTTATTTTTACAGCCTTGGCCATATAAGAAACGACAGAAGGTATGAATAAATACACTTAGTCCTGTTTAATGTATTAAGCTTTTAAATGAGATGATTATTCAAAATTATTCTCTTGCAGAATTGTCACCATTTCAAGAGACAAAATCCATCCTAAATGATATATCAGTAGACAGCTCAATTTTGGTTTGGACTCAATTTTTTTTGCAGGAATGAATATTTAATGTGTTCTTTAATTTGCCATCTGTATAATATATATAAGTTGATAGGAGCTTTCTTCCAAGAGAGATGGTTTTCATTTAAAATATAGATCGATGGCGGAGCTTTGTTTATTTGAGATGCCAGTTACACTGTAGAAAAGTTGAACAATAAGTTTGGTACGGATTAAAATCAGATTTTAATCTAAGTCAAAGTCAAATAATCAATATCAACCACATCTTTCATGGGTCCACAGCTTTTCAACCACACATTTCAAAAATTTCTATCACAATCTACTAAAAATCTAATTTTAATCCCCACCAAACATCCTCAAAATCTTTCTTGTATTTTTAAAACTTACACGTCGCTCAGGAGCATTGTCAGCGATCCAGTGATACCCATCACGCGCAGATCAATGTTGAACTTTTCCTTGAGGACTGCTGCCTGCACAGAGAATTTACCACATATTTTTAAGCATAAGACGTACAGAGAGTGTATATGTGGAGCCTTTACCTTAACAAAATTGAAGGAAAAACTAGTGTGAAACCTTGTATGCAACAAATATAATTAAATAACAACCCCATCAATTCGAGGCCCCAAACTTATTTATTAAACTTGTTCCCATCAATTACTGATTGAAATCTACTAGAACGAATAAGAGAGGGGAAAATTGGTCTTGTGATAACTACATAAAGATGATGTGGGCTCCTCAGTATAAAGACGTGTATCTGAGCAATTAAAGGCCACTCAAGACCCTCATAACAATTGGCTGAAGGCAGATTCATGTCATATGACCAAGTCATCGCTCATGCAAAGTAGATAACTGAAGAATGCACCTTCTCCTACTGTCATGTCTACGAACATGCATTGCTTAATTTTCGACGTTCCCAAAGAAAACAAAACCTTCATATTGATGACCAAAAAAACGTAAATTTTCCAACCCTAATGGCAGGCATCTCGATAAAAACATCATATAGTTGTCTATAATACATCCACATTTTTAATCAAGTCATTTTTGCAATGTCAATTTGTAGTTCGCAAAAACACGTCTTAAGAAATATCAGTAACAATAAGAAATGTTGACACTGACATAAGCTTGTTACCAGGTGCACACACACGTTTATCTCCAATATGGATATGTATATATTGCAAAATATCAATGAACGGTCCACTAAACATGCCACACTAATCTTATTAAAAAATATGAATGGGTATTAATTTTTTCTCATTATTTCTATGGTAGGTTGATGTCCACTTATAACCAAAAGATCTTCAAAATCTATTTGAGATACGCACCTAAAAACATCTTCAATGTACTTCCTGAATTTTATTATCCATTCAAAATATAAGAAAGGTGTTCCCACATCCTTGTCCGTTTGGTGTCGACACATGTACTTCATTTAGAAGAATCTGAACAACACAGAATAGATAGTAGAGGCGTGCATTGGCTCATAAAATTTTGCACGGTCATTTGGATGAGTGCTACCACTCTTTTGGAAGGAAGTCTGTTAACCAACATTGTCTCGTTGACAACAAGTTTAATTACTCGAACAAAAACTTAAAGGTAATTTAAGCATGGAAAGTTATAAATGAAAATTGCAGTGATATCAACACAGAACATGAACAATATTATTCCGAGGTCAACCAGTTTGCTTTTGTTAATAATAATTTAGAAGCTGATCTGAATCAAAAAACAAAATAACAATGATTTTTGAAGGGAAGGGAAATATGTGTGTGTGTGTGTGTGTGTGTTTGTTACATTGATTAAGTAAAACTTCAAAATGAATAGCTACTTTATTCAAAAGAGTCTCATATACAGAAGAAAGTTGGATATAAAATTCTTTCAATTACACATGCCAAATACATAAATGACTAGAATAATCAGAATAAATTAAAAATATACCTGGTCTCTGAGCTGATCTAGCAATGTTCCACCAATCAACCCAGGTCCAATAATACCCATTGCTATTGTGGTCCTTGACAGATAAAATCTTGAGTGCACAGCACATAAAGCCCTTATGCAATCCTCTTGCTTGACAACTACAGTAACATTGTACTCGGAACAACCTTGAGCTATAGCGCGTATATTTATATTAGCCTGTAAAAGTAACAGGTCATAAAGTATTGTGTGGTTGACAATACCCATTCTTATAGCAACATAGCAGCAGGCGAAAGGGAACAGTCTTCGAGCATGATTAGCTAAGCTTAAAATCAAAGAAAAGTTACTCAGTAAACTTTTGTCTCAAAAAACACGTTTGGGAAAATTACTAGCTTTTACTTATAAGTAAAAAAAGTTACTTTTGTTAGATAGTAATTCTTGTCTTACCATCAAAATAAGTAACTTAACTTCAATTATAATCGGCAAAAATTATTATTTATTTAAAACTCACTTATTTACTTAGAGGTAAACTTTTTAAGTCAAGTCAAACGTGATATTTATACGGTCCACTGATATGAAAAGAGATGAAACAATGAAATATCTCATTAAATGTCCAAGAACGAGGTTTCCATTGGAAAGTTCCACCATGTAAGTTGGATATGTTGAGAATTTTTATACACTTAAATGACATTTAAGCACCGCACATTGCAGGACAAGACTGTTAGTAGAAGTGCACATGGATATTGAAAAGTATAAGAAAAAGTTGTAAAAACTAATGTGTTTCCCAACCTTTGCAAGTGCATTGAAAAGTGTAGCACTAACTCCAGGAGTACTCGCCATTTTTTGTCCAACTGTTGCCAAAATACTACAGTTTGGAATAACCGCAATCTGCATAGATTCTATGCAAATTAAGAAAGTCTCTGAAATAAGGCAGGAAAAAGGAACGGCACATTTTTCCTAATCGCAGACGATGCAAAAACCTGATGTCATCAGATATTAAGAGAAGAAGCTAAGCTATTGCCTAATCATACCAAATAGAAATGTTGACTACATATACAAAACCTGGACACAGTATCCTGCTTACAAATGAATAAGGTAGTACCAGAATTCATTGGAACCCCTTATGTACAACTGATTGGGTCTCAGGTGAAATACGTCAGTAACACGATTTAAGTGTCAAAGCCTTGAGCAATACTGATAGTGCTGAGTCAGTAAGCAAAATATTTGCCATAGTAGACAAGATGCCAGTCGAACTTCCACAATATTATATAATGTTACCCATCTTGTTCATTTTATATGATCATCGACTCTATTTCTTTCACGACAGCACATAAAACTTTTAATTTGACACAATGTAAAGATTGAATTTGAACGAGTATTCCAATGTAGATAAGTACTGTTGCTCAGATGAGTAAACTCCTCATTCTAAGTTCACCACTGTAGAGAAACATCTTAAGAAATGCATTTGGAGTCACGTCTCTACACCTTCTACTTTCACTAGGATTGTGTATAATATAAGGAAATTTTGTGTTATGTAGGACTTGGCAGTACTGTTAGTATAGATGTGAGCATAAGTTTCATGGGACATTAGCTACATATACCAGACATGTTGTAAAATTCAATATGAATTGACACCTAGTACCAAACAGAATACCTGAAAAAGGCGTCCAGCATCCAAAGCCTGACGAAATCTTGACTCTAAAGCCATGGAAACAGCTTTCACTTCATTTTCAGGCACAGCAAAACACACAGAATGCTCACTACTAGCCTGCACAAGTATTTCTCAGTTAGAATATTACATTAATCATTGAATGGGTAGAAGAAAATAGAAGTACCTGAGATATCATGATCACATTAGCTCCAACATCTTTCACAGCACTAAAAATGGAACTAGCTGTTCCAGGAACACCTGCCATTCCAGTTCTGCAAAAAAATTTGCAAGGAACGACTCAACCACAAAATGAAAAAGAAGAAAAACCAAACACTTAAATGCACGCTGTCAATGATGCCACCGTTCAGTCAATTAAAACCCACCCTTCAACGTTTACAAGGGCCACATGGTCAATTGTTGCAAATCCTTTAACCGGAGATTCCAATCCCTGATCATTTTCATTTTCACATGCAAAAGGTCGGCAGATCGTTGTTCCTGGAGCAGAGAGGTTGAAAATATTTCTTATAACAATTGGAATATCATATTTCATCACTGGAATAATTGTCCTCGGATGTAAAACATTTGCTCCAAAATATGACTGCATGGATATAAAGAACTTGTTAATCACAAGAATCTTCAAGTATTATAAACTTCGGAAGGTCTGAGATGAACAAACTCTACCATTTCCCAAGCCTCTTGATATGACAATGTCTTCAATATCACAGCTTCACTCACTGCCAAAATAATTAAAAGAAACACAAAAATTTTAAAGGATTACATAAATATTGTGCCTAATGCTAGCATATCTCAGCAACATGACAGAGTAGATCATTACTACATGATAGGAGATTAGTCTTCAAGATAAAATAATGTGTCCAAGTATCTAAATAGAAAGCTTATGTGAATGAATTAGAACAAACCTTTTCTAGGGTCTGCGCTGTAAACTCCATCAACATCAGTCCAAATTGTTACTTGACGTGCTCTAAACAAAGCACCCATTATCGCAGCAGAGAAGTCACTTCCATCTCTCTTCAAGGTTGTGGGAATACTCTGAGGTGTGCTGGCTATAAACCCAGTTGCAACAATTATGTTAGATGAGTTGTCAGAATACCATTTCTCCAGCCTTTTGCCAGACTCCAGGTAATCTGGATCGACCTGACTAGAACTTACGGGATTTACAACAAGGACATCTCTGGTGTCCATACAATTACAGTCCAATCCATTCTACAATGAGAGGAAAAAATATTGTGAACAAAGATGTGGATGAAAATTTTGATTCACATAACCTGCAAAATTAGTAATCCTCCAAATTTGAAAAACATTAACAGTACAAAGTACCTTTTTTATAACACTAGTCAGCAATTGAGCAGACCATAACTCCCCGTGTCCTACAACAAAATCTGAAAAAGATTCTGTTGCATGACCAGCTGCATTACAACATGGTTTAATTCAATATAGCATCAAGAAAATATATGTTCATTGCCAGAGAATTATATTTGTAATAATTTCATATTTCATGCAACAAATACTTTATATTCATACATGATATGTATATATGTAGTTATATATGCAATAACACTGTATGACATATCTACATATGCATTCAATGTATATCTAAGTATATATGAAATTCGACGAACCCGGATAACTTTTTCAAAAGTTCTAATTAAGAATGGAAACCATATACTAAGAACATAGCGAACGTCAGTGCCCATCATTAAGCAGAGAGAGAAAGTATAGCCTATTGAGAATGTTACCAGTGTTCAGGTGTACTTGCAGAAAATCGACAGAACAAATACATATAAAGATCTAGGTTGGTGTAGAGACGTGTAACATCTTTTTTCTTGCACTAGCATACATAAATAATCATATTCTATATCAAAGGGATTACATACATGCAAGTGATTCTTATATAACTAGAGTGGGAAAATATCAATAATTTAGCGTTCAACAATTCTTTCTTCTTTCTACATAAATTGGAAAGAGTTTCAGGCATAGGTAATGTGATGAAAAATTCAAATATATCACTCACTGTATCAATTCAATAAAACAAAACTATTGTAGGGAACCCTGTTAAGGTAGATCTATCGCATGGAGAGGTCTATTCTTATTGTTTTTGCCAAATCTACCATGCATTAAGCTTGCATCACACACAGAGAAATATACCGATATAGATTGCTCGGAGCATTGCTTTAAGGTTACCGATGTCCCGATGCAACCTAGATATGAAATTAGTAAGACCATCCCCCTCGAGTAGATCAATTGCTGTTGATTTGTGCTTTTCCAGAACAGCATCCAATGCATTAATATAGGAATCATCACGAGACTGTGCCTTGAATATTAGATCATACATCATATCTGTCACCTTTGACATTGCAGAAACAACGACTAATTTTCTTTCAGATTCGTTCTTAATAATAATGTCTGCAACATTTCGTATTCTTTCAGAAGATCCCATACAGGTACCACCAAATTTATGAATAGACCAGGAGTCACCCTTTGGAAGTTGAGCTTTTTCTACAGCTTCATCCAGTACAGTATCTAAACGAGTTGTTAACAGTTGGGAAAATATAATTTATTAGTGACATTATACACCCTCGTGACTTCAGAATTTAATCTGGACACACATCAAAAACAAAAGACAACAACCTGCACTTGCTACTGAAGCAAATATGTTAGACTTGGATGAATCCCTTCCTTCCCACAGTGAAAAGTAATCTGTTCTGTTGTTAAAACAAAAAAATAACCATTCAGCATCCCAACAAATAACAGGAAATAGAGGGACATTGTTCTAAAGAAAGAAAAAGAGATGAAATCCATTAGTATACTATAATACATGTGAATGGCAATTCAAACAAGTAGCTCGGCAAACATTGATGGGCTTAGTTTACTGGTCACACAGTACTGACCACTCTAGTCGATTAACAAAGATAAAAATACGAAACAAAAATCATTTTGGCTTGGGGATTGCTCTAATCATACTCTATGAAGGGATTCTATTTTATTTTATTTTTTTGTTATGCAGGGGACGAATAATAGTTGGAAATTTCACCATCTGCTACACACGCATGCTACACAGGTTGCACGTCACTCATCCCAATTCATATTCATGTTCATGTTTTTAGTTAAACAGATTTGACACCGAAAGCAGGACTCAACGCAAATGCAATGAGCCCGAGTAGAAGCCCGTTAATGTCTTTCCAATCAGGTAAAATTGACAAATTCTGCTAAAGGTTTTAATGCTCAGGCCATATGACAATCTAGACAAAAAACTAGAAGGCAAGCATACTTGAAAAAAGCATTGTGGAGTAGTAAAAATCGTACATTACAACTAGAAAATAACGAGAAGAAAGTGAATTATCTAGGCACTTCACAACGAACTCAGTGAAATTGAGAGATATTTGCTTCCCAACAAGAGTACTGAGAACTCCAGTTTAGTGTAAAACCTTTACTTTTTCATCTTTAAAGATTAAAGAAAAGAGTTTAATCCTCGCACTAACAAAAATTAGCAATGCTCTGGTGAAGAAGTAGATATGGAATTAAAAATTCCTCAGTCAATAGAACTCTCCATGAAACTGGGTAAAATGTAGATAACCTGCAAATGGTAGGGCGATGGAAAAGGGAAAAACGGTGGATCTTGTTCGATGTTGTTAAATTTTTCCTGGGTTTTGAATTTGGTTCACGTGAAAATGCGTTTGAACAGAGATTGTGCAGATAATAGGATGTAACTGGAGATGCAAATGCCATTACTGTTAACAGAGTAAATGTGCGTAAGTTCGCGTTATTTGGCTACTGGAAAATTGTGATTGTGGAGGCGAAAATGGAGCGTGAAAGTATAGGGGTAATGATGGTGCAATCCTTCATGCCTGCTGCTGCTGTACGCGGCGGTCGGTGCCTCAGGGGTGGGGTGGGGTGGAGTGTGGTGGGGTGGGGGGTGCGAAGGGAATGATAATTGGGGAAATTACAGTTGGGAGTCCCAATCTATTGAAAATATAGCAAGTAGATTCTCAATCTCCTGTTTTGGTGGCGGCGGTTTCCAACTTTTTTTTTATATTTATAGTACTTGAGTTCTCCGTGAACAATTTGATTACGCAAGAGAATGTCCAGTGTTTTCGTAAATTATTTAATTAAATTTGAATTGCTTAGAGCTCTATCTTAAGGCAACTTAATTTAATTTCTTTTTTCTATATTTAGATGTAATTGTTTTTGTTTTTAAGAAATAAAAGACCTTAGATACCATTATTGGTTGTAAATCAAGTTTACTGAATATCAATTTGGACTTGAGTGGACGTTAATGTCGTGCCACTTAGAGTGGCTTTTGAAAAGTTGCATTTGGATCCATTTGACTAATTTTATGTTTGAAGAGCTTTTAGAGTAAACGATAGGGATGGCAAAAACAAAGCGTGAAAGTATGGGGGTAACGATGGTGCAATCCTTCATGCTTGCTGCTGCTGTACGCGGTGGTCAGGGGTGGGTGGGGTGGTGTGTGGTGGGGGTGCCAAGGGAATGATAATTGGGGAAATTACAGTTGGGAATCCCAATCTATTGAAAATATAGCATGTAGATTCTCAATCTCCTGTTTTGGTGGTGGCGGTTTCCAACTTTTTTTTTTATATTTATAGTACTTGAGTTCTCCGTGAACGATTTGATTACGCAAGAGAATGCCCAATGTTTCGGTAAATTATTTGATTAAATTTGAATTGCTTAGGGCTCTATCTAAATTCAGAAGTTAATGATCTTAATTTAATTATTTTTTTCTATATTTAGATGTAATTGTTTTTATTTTTAAGAAATAAAAGACCTTAGATACCAATACTGGTTGTAAATCAAGTTTATTGTATATCAATTTGGACTTGAGTGGACGTTAATGTCATGCCACTTGGAGCCATTTGGCATGGCTTTTGAAAAGTTGCATTTGGATCCATCTGACTAATTTTATGTTTGAAGAGCTCTTAGAGTAAACAGTAGGGATGGCAAAAAAACTCGAACTGGGTCTGGCTCGGGCTTGTCATCGGCATGTGACTAAATAATATATTAAAAAAAATAAATTTTTAAGTTTAAATGTATCTTTTTATATATTAATATTTAGTTATTATTTATAACACGTATAAATTGCACAAATTTTAAATACATTATTAAAAATTATAGATTTATAATGAATTTTTTAAAAAAAAATACGAGCCAACTCGGCTCGAGCCTTGAGCCGAAAGCTCGGTTCAGCTCAGGCCCAAAAAAGCTCGGACCTGTTTTGTTCGAGCCGAGTCCGAGTTTAGAATTTCAGCTCGTGGACATGGCTAGTAAACAGTAATGTGGTTTCCTCTAAAAATACTTTTGAAATCTTTTAAAAATTAATTTTTAAATAAAAATTAAAGTAATTTCCTCTAAAATCTTTTCTATAGGAAACAAAAGCGAAAGTTATGTCAAACGGGCTATTAGTAGCAACCAATAAAATCCATTTGATATGTTTTCTCTAATGAGTAGTTCATAAAAGAATATTGGTTTTCCTTGTTCCGGGGGAATTCACTTTGATTATGTATTCGGGTGAACATTTTCTGTTTTGTGGTATTTTTTTTAAAGATTTTGCTAGTGGTTTATTAGGATGTGCCTAAGGGGCTACACCCCCCTCACATGAGGGTGAGACCCACTTAAATTTAAAAAATATTATTTAAGTGGGTCTCACTCTCATGTTAGGGGAGTGTAAACCCTTATGTACATCTTTTGATGTACCATTAGTAAAACTTTTTTTTAACTATTTGAAATAAAATCATTTTAATTGATTTAGAAAATTTTCAAAAATAATATAACCAACTAATTTTTTAACCAAATCATTTTTTTTTTTTAGCGACATAAAACTAACATCTTTCAAGTATAAATATAAGTATATTACTTTGAAATGTCAACACGACAAAATCTAAAACCTTTTTAACAACTAACAAATAAATTTATTGAAGTATAATTAATAAATAAAATATACTGGGTGAAGTAAATAATTTATTTTTTAAATTGGTTGGTGGTTTATTTTGATTTCAAGTAATTCTCAATTGTCGGAACATAAATCAAATAATTTTTAAACAGTTTGGTTTGACTTTGAAATGAAACGTTGATGGAACCATGTAAACCCAAATTAACGGTTTAAAAACTATGATTTTAATCCGGATTGGTGGATTGAATGTTTTTCGTTCACTCCTATCGACGACGGTAAAATTTTCAAAAGAAATTTATCCGCATAGCCAAAATCCGTTAATGGTTAAAAATGATGAGGTAAGATTAGATCAACTTAAGGGAAAATTTTATTGAGTATTGTTGGAATTGAATCAAAATTTACAATATAATTGAATTAAAAGAGACACTTGGGAGTGTTTGTTATCCAACCCCCTAAGCTCTACCTTTTGAGGGGACCATTAGTCCCTATTTATAAGGTGGAAGTTCATACCACTTGTCCGTCAAGCATCATTTCAATTACGGTATCAACCTAAAGATGTGTGCCACCGTCCGAAATTCTGACATCTTGATTGGCCGATGAGGTCTGCCAAACAGGTCATTACGATGCCTACATCTCAACTATGGTATCGGGTAATGATGATTTGGCGCTGGGTAATTATTGTTTGTTTGTGATTGGTTAAGCATTAGGTGTTGACATCATGACGAACACATTGTTCTAAGGGTGATTGATCGTGAGGCAGCGCAATGCAACATTGATTTATAATCATGACGTCCCTTTAAATTACATTGGCCTTTCGTCCAAGCTTAGCTTTCCCCCGATCTTCCAATATGTTGATTTGGGAATTCCTTTTTCTTTATTAAAATGTTAGGTCGGACCCCAACAACTAATTTAGTAAGGGTTGAACTTAGAAATGATTTGCAATATATATACATCATCTAAAAGAGAGGCTTGTTTTCTTGGCATATTTTTTATATTTTTGTATTCTTTAACATAAAGGTAAAATAGTACTTTCAACAAAAAATAAAAGTTTTATTTAAACTCAAGGGCGAAATCATGAACTGAAAATTTAAATATTACAAAAATGAAAGATTGGGGTGAAACTATCTAAATATTTTGTTTGGAACCTATATGATACATTTTCAATGTCTTGGGGACCCCAGATGTAAATTTTTGGAGAGAGATTTGTGTGATTATTTGGGGGTAGGTAAGCAATCCTGACAATACACGTGCATGGTGATTATTTTTTCTCGAATTCCTCGACTTCAGTAAAAAAATTATTCTATTTTAATTTTAGCCTTTTGATTAAACTACTTGTCAACACAAAATGTGCACATTAATTGATACATTACTACGTGTCGAAAATTTGATAGTTGATTGAAAAATATGTTGTTAAGATCAATATACAAAAATCTGACAACTCACATTGATGTAAATCAATGTATCAATTTATATGTACATACAGCATAGTCCTATTTGAAAACTATTTTTTCTATTAATCACTTGTTGGTGTACAATATTGTTGGCATGGATTTTTTGAAAAATAATTTATTTTTTAAATCAACACTTTTTTGCTGTAACGACCCCAATTTTCTTACTATTTTCATAAAGGCGTTAACTTAATATTGATCATTTAGCAAATGAAATGGCCCATGTCTAGCTTGTCGTCACACTAAAATCTAAAAGTTGAAGTGATAAATTCGACCAACTTATTTACATGAAGAATTTGTTTGCTTACGTGTAATTTTTAGAATTTATCATAAATTTTGTTTGAGTCGAATATTTAAGTATTATAGTAGTTGATGAAAATATATTAAATATTATACTCATTTTGTAGCTCGTGTTAAATAGTATAAATTGGGCTAAAAAA
>CAIGRP010044329.1:0-13331 GCA_903798385.1 Fraxinus cuspidata
TCCTCAAAGCACCAGAAGAAAGCTAGGGAGAACCGATTCACCGGTTTCTTCAAAACAACCCTATGCTCCGATGATCTTAGTTGTTCATTGCTCCAAGCTTGCAACATGTCACCAAGATTTACCACTAGGGTTTCTTCAGATGGGACGATGTTCATCCATTTTCCATCCTTTGATCTCACTTGAAGTCCTCCTATTTCATCTTGATATACGATTGTTACACAGCTCATATCAGTATGCATTCCAAGACCCTCAGCTTCTTCATCTAAACTCTCTGGAGCCATGTAGTTGTTTATTCTCAAATATCCATGGCAATTCTTAAAATCAGAATCGTAATATTTTGTCTCAATTCCATCTCCTATAGTTGTTAATACGAGCTTAAGGACTCCCTTAGATAACTCAGACATTTTGCTCCCATATTCTTGCAATACCTCACTGCGAAGACAAAAAGATTAATTAAGTTTTTAAGATGTTTGTTTGTTAACATGAAAAAAGGCGTGCACAAGTATTCGAAAAAATAACATTTTCATAAAAAGCCTCACCTGAATTCAGAATCATGTTCACCAAGGAGAACATCTACAGAACTCTGAGCAGAGTCTTCAAAGTCTGGTCCTGAAACTCTAAGGCTCTCAAAAAAGGGCGAGGCTATGAAATGAGGAGTGTAAGTCTTACGAGGTGATAGAGGACCTAGTTTAATTTTTGTCTCATTAGGGAGGCTGAAAAGGTTTTTTGAGAGAGTGCAAATTTTGTTGTAAAGATCTTTGGAGATTCCATGATTTATGATTTGGAAGAAACCCCATTCTTTGCAGGCTGCAGCCAAAGAGGACAAAGAAGATGGGCACAATTGCTGAGAAAAATCTAATACAGGGAGTTCTAAGAGCGTTTCATATTCAGGAATCATTTTTAGACAACAAAAATATCCACTGGGGTTTGGCTATTAGCTAAACAATTTATCAAAGATTGCACGGGAAAGAAATGTACACTAATTAGAATACAGGCATTATATATAGCCCCAAAAGAAGTTAAGCCGTCGTTGTGTCACGGTTACCTTATATCTCTAATCTCTCACTTGACTTTATAATAAACAGTTAGAAGCAAAAATATACTTTCAGCACAAGTATTTCCATTTGCTAATATATTTATAAGTATACATTACAAGAGAGGAATTGACAGCTAAGTCAGCCTTTATGAGCAGCCATTATAGAAAGTCATCATTATAAAGATATGGGCAACTTGGGGTTTGCCAGTCTTGGAAGTGAAATTTTTTTTTGCATGGTTGAAGTCAAAAACATAAAATTGATAAATGACCATTTTCCCCATTTTTTTGATGTTCTATAGAAAGAATTTTATAGTTCACCTCGAAGTTACAGAAAGCATGGGATGATTCGGTGATATGCAGAATACTAGCACATGCTTTGTTCTTGAAGTTTACAGTTTGTACTCTTCTGAGAATGAATTTCAAAGAGTTATTTAGTTTAATCCAAACATAATCGGAACACTATACTGTGTGTAAGACATTTTTAACTCTTAGGTATTATGTTCCTTTCTATAAGTTCATATACTGTAGAGTTGCTTACTTGCTTTAAAGCAAAGGCATGCCAACCACCAAAAAAACACAGAGGAAGCAGTAACCCATCATATTTCAAGTAATATACTTGTTCCTTTCAGCAGTTTACTGCAATTTCTTCACAGGATGATGATTCTGTATAGTTCTAGTTAAAGCAGCAATGATTCTGAATTACAAGCTTTATGCTGGACAATCAGGAATAGTTACTAATGACAATGACAACAACAAGTTTCAATTATGATGATTAAGAAGAAGAACCAAAAAGTATCAAACCAGCATACCACTGATAAAAAGGAGAAAATTCAGTACGAAAGCTTTTAACTGACACTGTTTCCAGCTGATCCAAAGGATGTAATAAGCTTTTGTCTTGAGTAT
The DNA here is from genome assembly GCA_903798385.1 of Fraxinus cuspidata. Lineage (NCBI taxonomy): Eukaryota > Viridiplantae > Streptophyta > Magnoliopsida > Lamiales > Oleaceae > Fraxinus > Fraxinus cuspidata. The sequence goes on from CAIGRP010044329.1 coordinate 1,940, forward strand.
ATATTGTTTGTTTAATACAAAATGCATAATCACTCACTTGGGTTATATGCTTCCTTTTCAATTCACTTCCAACCATCACTACCTTTACAAATTTCAGATGTTTATACTTGCCTCACATTCCTCTTTTTATTTGTTTGTATGTATATGCGTTTTTGGAGGAATGGGAAAATGGAACAGAGGCAGATTTATGTATCAAGTCCGCTTCAATTTGGTTTTATCTTCATTTTCCATTTCCAGATTTTTGTAATATATCATCTGACCATATATGGCCCGTGAGTCATCATCTCCTCCAAACCCACCCCATGTGGAAGACTAAATTTAAATAACTACATTTGTCTCATCGCTAACAGTTAAATATTAGATGAGGTAGTTCAATCATATATGAAACTAAGAAGATGTCCGCTCATTTATAAAGAATAATGTCATATTAGGTCTTTGATAAAAAATGAATAAAGCTTGAACATGAGGGAGTTGGCTGAAAACTAAATTTAAATAAATAAATGTATCGATTCTCAACATACCCCCCCCCCAAACCCCCACCCCACCCAACAAGGAGAAAAAAAGGTAAAAAGATGTGTAGGGGAAATTTTATTTTTTTCATTTCTTTCAGTCAGTTGTGAACTTCTACCCTTTCGAGTTTTTCATTCAACTCATCCATATGTCAAATGGTGCCATCATTGAAATAGAACATATTTAAATTCCAGTGTACCTTCAGACAAACAGCTTGGTCAAACCAGCATCTTTAGTCTCTTGATTGAATTAAGCAATCATTCTCTCAAGGAACTTAAATTTCAATCATGTCAAGGGACACCAAACTGGTTCAAGAAGATTAATATATAAAGAAACATGATGCACTTTAGCCCCTGTTTGAGCCCCATTCTTTAAAAACTCATTTTTCCCCAATCTCGTTTTCATCACACATTCGCCCAACTAAATAATTTTACACATAAACCTAAAACATTTTCCTACTTTTTGACGACACATTCTCCAAAAAAAAAATCACTATTACAAAATCTATTTTCCAAAAAATGGGCTCAAACAAACCAAATATTTCAAGGAAATATGAACCAAAGGGAAGACAGACTGTTTATTAATTAATTCTGATGCTGAATAAGACTTCCAGTGAACAATGACTAGTAAAAGTTTGACATTAGCCATGATAATCCAGAAGTCTGGACAATCGAACTAATATTTCTTATTAACTACAGGTTTTCCACACAATTTACTATTATTCATTGAGTTGAAAGAAGAAAGCATAAGACTTGGCACCTTTTCTAAGGTGAAGCCTTCACAAATGAGGCATATTCCTTTTATATTTTACAATTCAAATCTTAGAGGAATATAAATTTTTTAAAAGCCAAAAAAGAAGTAAAAAGAATTATGTACCAAGTAAACATGTCGAAATAATATTGCACGAGTTACAGTATTGCTTTATGCATCTCAGAAAAAAATTAATATGGTCACTGCATTTAATAGGATTTGGACTTAAACAATTTGATACATTAGTCTCCAAGGAGTAAATGTCTAGAAAAGGTGCTGAGAAGGTTACATTAACATTTATATCATGTGGAACAAGTTAGCGCCTTAGGTTAGGGACGTTGTAGCCTTTCAACTTAAACTGGAAGGCCACGGAAGTTTCCAGACTGCCTTGACTCAAATGTTGATTTGGTATTTAGATTTCTCTATCTTCTGTTTTCTTTACATAATAAAATCAAGGTTAAGTATCCTACTCCAGAATACTAGTTCTTGAAACAATTACAGGGAACCAAAGACCAGGTTTCTCAGTTAAAATATTCAATATGGCACAATCCAATAATCAATCCCCTTTTGTTATATTAAGCATGAGCATACAATGTGGGATCCAAGTCTCAACTTATCGAATGTATAGTGCAACTTCTGTTTATTAATCAACAAGAGAAAGAACCATCTGTCCTTAAAGCTAGATAATTGCCCCGTACTCAAATCTGACAACTAAATCCTAGCTTAAAACAAGCAATGCAATACGAAGCTAACACATTGTTATGCCTAATAGGCTAATACCATGTTCAACATCACCATTATAAACAATATTTCCTCACTTAATTACTCAGCGTTTAAGCAGAGCCACACGAAGAAATCCCACATACTTTCTAGCCCTAGAAGTTTGGCCCATCTGATCTATGTGTAATGTATATATGACTGAGCCGCATAAACCTGAATTCTGAATTCTATTGAATAATGGACACGACGTATTAAAATATGCACATGTGTGCATTGATTAATTAAACACGCAAACCACACAATATTCAATCATACACGCAACACACTATTAAAGAAACAATAAAATCAACATTAAAATAATCGAAAGTATAAAAGCAGGAACTAAAATAGTAGAAATTGAATTACACAGAACATGGAAATGCTTCCATTGGTAACACTAATTGATTCTTGTAAACGAAATTAAGCTATTTCCCGGACGTGCTGCAGGTTTTCCTGGGCATAGATGACTTTCACCATCTTCCATTACGTTGACAGTGAAGAATGCTATTTTCATTTTTCACCATCACGGGTTAAATTCACGGCTGGCCACCCAACTTGTTACTTGTGTCATGCCACCACACTTGATTTTAATTCATCGTACTCACTCCGCTTTATATTTAGTGTTATGACCACTTAATTTAATTTTATTTTATCAAGGTCATCCAATTTCATATAACGTTTTACTATGACCATCCAATTTCATATAACATTATTCCATGACCTCTCAACATCTTTTTACCATTTTTATTAATTTTGAAAGGGGTAATTCGGTAACTTTGCATTTTATATATAAAATAAATTATAAAAAGTTTTTGAAATAAAAACTTATGTTAAAAAAAATAATAAAATAAAAACTTATTTAAGAAAAAATTACTTGAAACAATAAAATAAGAACTTATTTTTTTTTAAAGTTACTTAAAAAAATAAAATAAAATAAAAAATTATTTAAAAATATTTTTAAAATAAAATAAAAACTTATTCTAAAAAAAAAGTTACTTAGAAAAATAAAATAAAACAAAAAGTTATTTTAAAAAAATGTTCTTTAAAAAAATAAACTAAAAAATATTTTAAAATAGACGTTTTAAGTTTTTTTTAAATAAGTTTTTTTTTAAATTTTTTTAGAATTTATTTTATATATATAACACAAAATTATCGTTTTACCTCTTTTAAAAATTAATGAAAGTGTTAAAAAGAAGTTGAATGGCCATGAGGGAATGTTATATGAAATGGGTGGTCATAGGAAAACGTTATATAAAATTGGATGATTTTGGTAAAATAAAATCAAATTGGGTTGCTATGGTGACACTAAATATAAAGTTGAGTGGTTATGGTGACACCAAGTATGAAGTTGGGTGTCACCCGCAAATTTAACCCTCACCATCACAGTTCTATGTTGTTGGGCGGATTGGGCCGGACGGGCCTAGTCCAAATATTTTTTTAAAAAATATGTTGGAATTGGCCCATGAACGTAACAAGGGCTTAGCTTTTACCTCTTTTAATAAAGTGGTCGATCGAGTCCGTTCTCATGGATCTGGGCGGCACAATCTAACCCAATGGTTTGCCTAGTAACCCAAGAAAAAATTTAGGACATTTTTGATAGATTGTTACATACCTCACCTGAATCACCCAACCCAAAAAAAAAGGAGTCTTCGTGCTCCTACTAGGCCGCTTCGATATTGAGGGATCACTTAGCACATTTGTCAACTCTCACTTGCCACGATTAGAGGCTTGAGAGTATTTTTGAAATTCATTATTGTGATATTATTAGCATACACTATGGACATGCATTCAAATTGTCAACTCGTATATATTATCAATTTTGAAATATCATGTGTTCATCTTACCCTTCAAGAATTTCTTTCGCATCCCTTGGGATTGAAGTCAAGACTTCTGTCATGTGAAAGATTTAAGTTGAATTCTGGTATCAATTGATCAATATAAGTGTCTTAAAAGATAAATGTGTAGACTTTGAATCTTGAAGGACACGACAAAAATTCATGAGTGATAAGATCTACACAAACTCTTTCAAAATGGACAATAAGTATGATTTAACAGATTGGACACAAATCTAAGTCGTTACAATTAGTTCGTAGTTAGTTCAAGTTCATTCGAATTTATGACTCATTTAAAGTCAAAATAATAACCTTAATAAACACATTAAATTAACGCATAACTTACATTCAATTAACAAAACTATATATAAACACATAACGCTATTCATATTTGTCTTCCTTTTTCTAACAAAATTATATATAAATACATAACGCTATTTATGTTTGCCTTCCCTTTTCTAACAAAAGATAATAATAAAAGAGAAAAAAGAAGAAGAATGAAAGGTGCAATTCTTGAAGTACTTCTCGTTAGTGCTCAAGGCATTAACCATAACTATATTATCGGTATTATATTGTCATATGTTCGATCTGACCATGTATCAAACGTGCATAATACTCGATGGCACTAATACTTTAGTTAATTTATGCTCACAGGGAACCCAACTTATTATGTTATTATTGAATGTGGCGATAAAGTGTGTAGGAGCAAGACTTCAGAAGGTTAAGTACTTGGAAAAATAATTATGATTTTTTAAGAAATTTTTACTGATGTGTAACTCCTCTTCTGCAGGTAATGATGATAAGATTTACTGGAATGAAAAATTTACATTTGAATTGGGTTCATCTGAACTGGAAAATCTGAGCCACCTTAAACTTAAAATCATGGGCACGGAATATTTCATCGATGGTGGATTTGTTGGTGAAACCATGTACTAGATTTTTTTTTCTTTAATACGATCAAATCCAGTGCAGTAAATAAATAAAGAGTTTTGCTGCACGTGCACGGGAGTCACAATTATTTCCCTCTTGTGAGGGGAGTGTCAACTCCCGTGTACATTTAGCATTTTTCATAAATAAATGGTGTGTAACTTGTTTTGCTTTGATCAGAATCTACCTTAAAGGCATAATCGTGGAGGGAAATTACAGAGGGTTGATAGAACTAAATCCAGTCCCATTTAATGTGGTTCTTGAAGATGATACTTACAAGGGACAAATGAAGATTGGGCTCAAATTCATTCCAAATGTAAGGTCGAATTTGTTGTAAAAGCGTCTGGTATTGTTAACATCTCGTCCCCTTTTCAAAAATAAATAAATTGTGTTGCAGATTGTTTTGCAGGAGGGAAGAGAACAAGTGCACGAGAAAAATGACATTGGCAAATCCATATGCAAGACAATTACGAGTCTTTGGCAAGGGGAATGGTGGAATTTTTTGTTCTTTTACAGGAAAACAAATTCGACGGACAAAGTACAAACCAACTTAAAGTCGAGCTGATTTTTTATTCTACGAGAATTATTGCCTTTCTGTATATACTTAATGTAGATCTCACGTCGAATTATGATGCCAATTACCACTTTTAAGGAGTAAAAGATTTTCATCGTGACCCATTTGTTGATTTTTCGAGACAAAAATTCGGTCAAAAATTTCTCACCGTGACAATAAACAATATATTGTTAGGGAAAAAAGACTACATAATTCAAAATATTCACTTCTAGAGTTAATTTTTTTTTTCCCCTTTAACTATTATAGTGTAGAATATTCAAATTCAATTAATCGCCATTGGTTAGAAAGTGTTTGCTCAAATAGAGTTCAAGAATAATCGACTTTACTTTCTACATACTACAAGAATGAATTTCGTTCAACCCACTAATTATTATTTTCATAAAAATAAGTTGATGGTTTTGTTTATATATTAGGATCTAATTCAAATAATAATCGAACTGAATTAAAAATAATGAAAATTTTATATATAGAATAAATGATTTCATGTGCACCGAAGATAATGTGTCAAGAAGAAAGTGTCAATTTTTATTTTTTTAGTTAAAAAAATTCTGACACAATCATATCTCACCATAAATTATTATGTACATAAAACACAATCATTCTTTTTATATGTCGAAGAAAATTTGTGTAAGTGTAAACTTGTGTGTCATTTTTTTAGTGTAACTTTACTTTCATGCAATAAGAAGATTATTTTTATTCTGAAAATTACAATCAAGTCTCAACTCTTTCACTACGTTAAAGACCACTACTTTATATGGAACCAACCACCTTGAAAGTTAACCACAAACTTTTTTCCACCACGAATAACAGAGTTTCAAACATGACTTTGATACTATTTTTCGTACACGATATTCATTCCAAAAGATTAAGCTATTAGGAAATGCATGTGATACAAAATCATTTCTACATCTAACATATTGGGAATTTTTGTTTGTAAATACTTAAAATTTATGATTTTGTAATTGACTGAATTTTCTAGTAGAGTTGATATATCATTTAAGTGCATCTCAAAATAATTAAAACAAAAAAAAGCATGTACTTTTATCGCATTTCTTATTTGATAATACTATTAAAGATTTTCTTTAAGTAAAATTACTTTTATAGAGTTTAAGAACCTCTGTAAATTTTTATGGACTTTCATTTTCAAAAAAATCCATTAATCAAAAACTTCGATAGACTTTCATAAGTAAATAAATTACTTTTGTTTCGTTGGTATGCTTTATAGCTTTTTGTATTTTATTAATTTAGGATTTGCATTATTTTCAAGAATTTTGGGGAACTGAGGACTAAATGGCTTGCAGAGGACTTGACACTAAAGGTTCCAAGGCTAAAAAATGTCAGCAGCTCCCATCCACCATTTGTTTTGCATCATTCTTCATCCTTCCTAGTTTCAAAGCCAAATATAGTTATTTATTAAATGAATTTTTTAGAGTATTAAAAAAAAAGAAAAAAAAATCTCCGAAACCCCCGGCCCCTTTCCAGCCACAACTCCCACCTCCCCATCAGTAAAACACAACCGCATTTAGAAACTGTGCTCCTATTGTATCCCATTTTCTAAAACTCATTTTCATAAATTTATTTTCAATTACAGATTGCATATGATCATGATTTTATCAATTTTTCAATCATCATTTTATAAACTTTTATCAAAATTTACTAAAAATCTGATTTTTACCAAAACCAAATAGGCGCTACATTATCAAGATTTGACAAAACGTGTAGCTAGCTATATTTTTATTCTCCATCTCAAAATGCAGTATTAAATTTTAGAATTATCTTAATAGCTTTTGTTTGAGTGCAACAACAAATTTGAATAAGTTAGATCTTAGACGGGATGATGCTAATTTATGAAATGTTAAGAACAAACCTATCAAGAAATAAAAGATAGGTGCCTTCAAAAATAAAAATAAAAGTTAGACCAAACTAGAATGAAGTAATAACTCAATCAGTGTATGGGATCATCATTATTATTATACATTATGTCGCCTATTTTTATCGTTGATGTTGCCACCACTTATAACATTCGGTATTACACCAACGTTGCCACCACCACTTGCAAAAAAAAATTTATTACTCTTATAACACTCAATCTTACGGTGTTGTCGTTGTCACCATAAACCTCCACCAATTGTAACGTTTAGTGTTAAACTATCTTCGCATCCAATTGTAATTTACTGTTAAATCACTGCCACCAATTTATACCATAACGCATTACACCACCATGCGTCACATCAAAACTGGTCACCATCTGCGCTACTAGACTTTTGCCACCTCACACCATAAACCACCACTTCCAAACCCTAAATTATCACCCAACTTCGGCCACAACTACCACAAAAATCAGTTACCACGAACTAGCACAAAATCACTATCATCCCAACCATCGATACTTCCGGAGAACTAAGGTTATTTTTGCAAAATCAATATATGATTTTTATATGTTTAATCATCAGAAATGATTAAACATATAAGAATTTCTTCTCGTGTTCATATTTCAAATATTTTGTGGTCAACTCAACTTAAAATCAAGATTCATGCATTTCATTGAAATTGTGCCATAGCACAACGTTGCACGTCACAAGTCGTATGTCAAATTAGTGTTATCCACGTCCTATCAGTGGGCCTACTTTGAGTATTAAATTAAATTATTCACCTTCTTAACCACGTACAAGTTAGTAGAGATTAAAAAATTAAAGTACACCTACTTTGAATGCATTTATAAAATTTGTAACTTTTGACTTTACATAACTCAATAAACTAATAATAAGAAGATGAATTTGACATTTTTTTCCATACTTCAATTTTAAATAAATTTAAATTTGTATTAAAAAAGAAGAAGGTAAAAATAGAGCAACATATTGTTATGCAAAGCTTATTCGAAAAATAGAAGTAAAAAAAAAAAATACTCATCTCACATGGAAAAATTTAATAAATTATCAACAAAAAAATTAATTTCGGACCCACACATAATTTGTTGCAAAATATAAACCGTCAACAAGTTAATACCTTGTTACCGTATTTTCAAAAAAATTAAACTTAATCGAATTGGATAGTCATATCCTTAACACTTAAATGAATCTAGTGTTTAATGTCATTGGTGGTATGTAAATTTATTATTTGTTTTAAATTAATTTATTAATTTTTCTTGACTTTAATGCAATTTATTTACATAGTTATGGTAACAATAAAAATTATCTCTCTATGATTGGGCCGGTGCCTGCGCTTCTACGCATGTACGTATAAAGTATCGTGTCATTTCCAACTAATACACAACACACGAATGCTTCACTGTACTTGTTCACCCAAATCTTGATCAATCTTCTTCTCCACCTTTCTTTCAAATTCATCATAAAATAAAAGCAATTTTATCAACTGGGTTCTGGTTGCTTCATTCGATTATCAAGAAAATTTTGTGATCAATGGCTGAGATTGTTTTTTATTCAAGATTCTGAATATTTTGTTCAAGTAAATATGGTTCTTTCAAAGGGTTATTGTATGAGTTAGAAAGAAATTTTTCCCAACGGTAGCCTTCCACTGTTCAAATTTCAACCTGAAACTGTCAAAAGGTACCGTTAGCTTTAGTTTTAGAAATTTCAGTTTTTATTTTTTCTTCATGATTGTGTTTTGCTTTACAACGGTTCTTTGTAAAGAAACTTTGCAGCAATAAGTTCAGATTCTTTTGCTTTTTCTCGAAAATGGATAAATGTTTTATTTTCTTGTATCTTTGGGTTCTGCAATCTTAAATCAATTCCAGGATAGTTTTGTATTCAATTTTTGTGCAAGAATTTGTTCTAGAATCTTAAACTATGTAATTGTCAAATGAATTCTTCACGATTTTATACAAAATTGTTGTAGAATTTAAGTTGATTCCGGAGCAGTTTTGTATTCAATTTTTGTGTGTGAGAATTTGTTCAAGAATCTCTAACCATGTTTATCTTTAGTGATTTCTTGACAATTCTGTACAAATTCTTGCAGAATAGAGGGATTAGCCCAGAAGTTCAAGAAATGGACAGCATATTAAATTCTGATGAGAATTATGAAATGGGATATCATCCGTCACCTTCTTCCTTGGATCAAACTGATCAATCACCAACAGAAACCCCCAGTTACTCGATCCTGAGTCGAGATTCATTTGCATACTGCAGAACTAATTCGGAGACATCAGCCTTTTCGGAGCACACGGATGATAATAATTACTCCGAGATAGCCTCTCCAATCTGCTGGCCAGGGACGAAGTCTCCAACGCGTGCAGCTCTTTCTCGACTAGGGATGAGTCAGCACAGGCATTGCATGGATGAGAAGAATCGGGATGAGGTATCGACAGATGTAGGTGAGTCTACATAGTTATTTGCACGTTGGATCGTACTGAACAATATCAGAGTACCAAACACGCCCTAACAGTATTGTAACATTGCAGAATTAGAATTGATGAAGGAGAAATTTTCAAAGCTGTTGTTGGGGGAGGACATGTCAGGAGGTGGGAAAGGAGTTTGCACTGCAGTGACTATTTCTAATGCCATAACAAACCTTTATGGTACTATTTGAAACGTGTATAACCCAACATTTTAAAGATTCCTTCATACTTTTTGTAACAAATCTCGTTAACTTTTGTCATGCAGCTTCGGTGTTTGGCCAGCATCTGAAACTGGAGCCTCTGCGTCCTGTGAAAAAGTCGATGTGGAAGAGAGAAATGAATTGCCTTCTATTAGTATGCGACTATATTGTAGAATTCACTCCTACGTCACAGAATTTAAAAGACGGGACAATTTTGGAGGTGAGGACTCTTTTAATGCGGTTTGTAAGGTAAACTTTGCCTTTTTTCATGTTGCTTGACAAGTAGATTGATTTCAGGTGATGTCAAGTCAACCAAGGTTAGATATCCACATTAATCTTCCAGCATTGAAAAAACTTGATGCAATGCTCTTGGTAAGATCAAGAACAATTAAATAGTCATTTCTATAAAATGATCATGTTTTTCCTCCAAAATTTAAGCTTGTAATGAAACGAATTTAATGTGACAGGAAGTATTAGATAGCTTTAAGGGGACTGAATTTTGGTATGCAGAAGGGGGTAGTATGTCGGGGAATTTGACGCTTTCTGGATCATTTAGGGAAATAGTTCGTCCTCACGGCAAAGAAGATAAATGGTGGCTGCCGGTTCCTTGTGTTTCGCCAGCAGGTCTCTCCGAGAAATCGAAGAAGCATTTGCGTCAAAAACGCTCTTGTACCAACCAAATTCACAAAGCAGCAATGGCCATAAACAATTGCATTCTTGCTGAAATGGAGATTCCAGAATCATACATGGCATCACTTCCTAAGGTAGGTGGTTGCATCATGGAAAATCCAAAATGATTCCAATATAGGAGAGAATTCATCATTTCATCACTTTCTAAAACCACATTTTTTTTTTGGTGATTTCAGAGTGGAAAAGCAAGTGTAGGCGATACAATTTATCGTTACATGTACACTGCAGATAATTTTTCTCCTGATCATCTCCTCGACTCTCTCAATATAACCTCTGAACACGAAGCACTCGAGCTTGCAGACAAGGTCGAAGCTTCAATGCACACGTGGAGACGTAAAGCGTGCTTAGCTCACTCGAAATCATCATGGGACATGGTTAAGGATCTGGTAACTGATATTGATAGAAGCGATAAGAACCATCTCTTGGCCAAAAGGGCTGAGAGTTTGTTGTTTTATTTGAAGCAAAGATATCCTGAACTTTCACAAACAACGTTGGATTCGTGCAAGATTCAATACAATAAGGCGAGTTTTTATCTCGTACAAATACATTTAAGAATCTATGCTATGAGCAAGAAATATCNTGTTTTATTTGAAGCAAAGATATCCTGAACTTTCACAAACAACGTTGGATTCGTGCAAGATTCAATACAATAAGGCGAGTTTTTATCTCGTACAAATACATTTAAGAATCTATGCTATGAGCAAGAAATATCTAAAATTCACCTTGTTGCAGGATATAGGACAAGCAGTTCTAGAGAGCTATTCAAGAGTTTTGGAAGGTTTGGCATACAACATCG
>CAIGRP010044335.1:0-15700 GCA_903798385.1 Fraxinus cuspidata
AAGAGAACGCGTTTTTGCTGTTTTGGAAAATCGAAAATAGGAAACGGGTTGAAAATGATAAAGAAAACAAACCCTTAATTGCCTAGAACTTATTTATATGAAAATTATTAATTAAACGTGTTTGATTGATTTAGTCTTCTACCTAGAAAATACTATATTTGTCCATTTTTTATTAGTGGGGAGGGAGGGTGTGTGTGTGTGTGTGTGAATTGCCTGCAAAATAAAAATCACACCTTCCTAAAAAAAAAATATTTTCTTGTTTTCAGGGAAAATATGGTTACGTGACCAAAAATTGAAAAATATTTTTCGTGAAAAAATTATCAATTAAACATCGCAAAAGTAGGAAATTGGGTTAAAAAACATATTTTTCATGAAAAATATTGGCAATCAAACGCACCCTAATAGTCTAGATCTCACTATATTAAATATAGTTATTATTAAAATCGAATCGTATAGGTCGGTCTGACCTGAAAATTGTTGAACCGACTAATAGTCCAGTCCGATTATATTACTTGGTCAAATAAAAAAAGGAATCGGTTAAGAACTGATTGAACATTTAATAACCATCTGGTTCGTATAGGTTTGAGAGGAAACTTAAACCGGTTTAATGACTAAATCAGTTTTTTAATAAAGTGAAGTGTAAAAATTTATCTTCAACTTGTAATGGTAGTAATTTGAACCTAGGCTTCCAACATGAAACTAGTGAACTTTTTAATATGATGGGAGCAATATATATTTAGCCTATGTTTGGTGGAGATTAAAATTTCTATTTTTGTTNAATAAAGTGAAGTGTAAAAATTTATCTTCAACTTGTAATGGTAGTAATTTGAACCTAGGCTTCCAACATGAAACTAGTGAACTTTTTAATATGATGGGAGCAATATATATTTAGCCTATGTTTGGTGGAGATTAAAATTTCTATTTTTGTTTTAGTAAATTTTGATAAAAGTTGATAAAATTGGTGGTTGAAAGTTTGAGTTCCATAAAATGTATGGCTAAAATTAAGTTTTAACTTTGACTTGAATTAAAATTTTGATTTTAATTTTTACCAAACCTCTTAGATTTAACAAAATGGTTTTCTTTTTGTTGCAAAATATATTTTAATTAAAATTACAGTCTAACAATGACCAACCAATTGAACTATCGACCCACCAGTTGAACCACTGATCTGGTGACCCAATGACTTTTCTGGGTTGACTACTAGGTCGGGTCTAATAGCTATGCTATTAAAAGATCATAACTTTTTATTATGTACTATTTTAACAATTACACCTAATGAGAAACATGTTTTTTAAGCATGTACCATTTACATTTGAAAAGTCATGAGTAGTCATCACATCAATTGAAGAATTTTCACATTGATATCTATAAAAAATATTTCGTAATTTTAAACAATCCCCCACATAAATGGAAGAAAGTCAACCAGAACAAAAAAGACGAAGAAGAGTATTGTTGAAGTATATGCATTAGAATCGACATCTTTCACTTTGAACCTACTTTAATAAAAATTTATTGAACTCACTTGGCTAATAAGTAAATGGAACGTTTGGAACTATCGCTTGTTATTATAAACCTAGAAACTAGAAAAACGATATTGTTTTTCATATCAAGCAGTGTTCATTATTTTAGCCCAGAATTCTCTTGAATTCTATAAGTATGTTAGAGATTTTGTTTAAGTGAAATTCTCATTTGAATTGGCCAAATTCGTACTTACAAAGTTGATGTTCTATAAAGAGTACCTCACCATACTCAATTTATATTGTTTACAAGACATCATTACAAACATAACTTATTATAACCAACCTTTAATATGCAGTACTTATTTATATCATAGAAATGGAAATGAGCTAAAACTTCAAATTGCTTCTCATCTAGTCATTCATGACTTGATTTTCAATTGAACCTAGTCTATGAGATCTCTAGTCATCAGATTAGTTTCCATTAAGTTGACCCATTATTTAGGCTTTAAACTCATTTCTCGTGATGCACAATTTATTCTTTTTAGATAAAACATTTGTAAACAGATCCGTTAGGTTATTTTTAGATAAAACAATCAATATTGTTCTATTTAAGAGAAATGGCCAAATGATGTTATTTTTATGGTGCATATTCAAGACTTACCATTATGCACAACATGTTGTGTCATAAATATGTAACTATCTCAATTAAATCATATAACAAACAATGTTGTCGCCAATTAGGAAATCTCTCAAAATATATGAAGCCATCATGCTTTCTTCTCGCTTTATTGAAAGCTCTAAGTTAATCTTCCAAATCTCAAAATGTATGGATGATTTCTACGAAACTACACTCTCAATAGTAAAATGTACTTACTATTTGATTTTGAAGCCTTGCATTGGATATTCAATTTTCAAAATATGCACATTTTTAATTTAACAAGGTATTCACTACAATGTAGTTCAAAATATTATATTTACTGATTAATCAAGTGAGTCCGACAGATTTTTAATAATGAAGGTTCAAAATGAAATATACATATTCTTATGCATTATCTTTTAATAGTAATCTTTTTCGTCTTCATTGATCTTGTTGACTTCTTCCATTAGCATGAAGGTTTTGTTGAAATTTACGTGAATATAAATACTAAAATGTGTGAATCAAAACAAGTCTCCAATAGGTACAACGATTAAGTGCAACTCTTCAAATGCAAAATGTGTATAATATAAAGACATACCCTTTTGTAAGGGGTACAATCTAGACCTCTAGATCAAGTCCCAATTTGAAAAGGTGCAATCTAATGGTAAAATAAATTTGTGTCAAAAGATGCAACAATTGGAAAAGACATATTGAAATCTATAAATTGAACTCTCTTAGTCCAATTTTTTCGCTCCAAATCAATTTCAAACAATTCATTTCTAATTCATTCTTTCTTCAAATTATATCTAAATATTTCTCAATTTAACTTCGAGTTTAAAAGTTCAATATTTAGTATGCGAAACTATTCGATCTAGAAGAGTATAATCAAGTTTCGATTTGTCCCACAAAATTAATATTGTGCCAACCCCGCAACACTTACAACACTCCTTCTTGACAAACTGATTTATTTTTAAAAAATGATAAAAGGACAAATAGTGAAGGAAAAGCTAACAATTGTTCTCTCTCACTTCTCCCCCATTTCCCCCAAAATGAAAACCGTAACCTTCAGGCGTTTCACTCATCTCCCCCATTTCTCGTGGTCGTGACCGTCGATTGAGCCTCTCCGAATAGTCGCCAAAGCAGTCCGGCCTCCTGTAAGCTACCGCCGTTCTTGGATGTTCGAAATACAAGCCTTGAAAAAAGTAAATTTTCGATCAATTCCCCCCCATTTTTCCCAAAGTCAAAAACCTGCCCTCCTCTTTTTCACTCTCCTTCCAATCTTCGTTGAGCTGTCGACTCCCCTTTTACCAGCTCCACACATTTGACCTTGGCGTCACAGTAGCCGAACTCGTCGCCGCCTCATGTAAGGTATGCAGTTTTTGGATTTTTTGAAAGTCAGTTGTTGTTGGTAGACTTGAAATTTTTTCCATTTGTTATAGTTTTCATTTTCACAAATTAAGAAGGGAACTGAATTTGGGCTACAGATTTTATGACATGAAGCTTTGCAATTTGGGGAAATCGATTCTGCCCAGATTTATTTCGATTGAATCAGCGTAATTTCAGAATTTCAATTAACTTGATGTTTTCTTTGTTAGATTCCATTTTTAGAATGGGTGGAAAGAACTCGAGAGTTTGCCACAGTTGCAGGCGCAAGGGCCATTTCTTTGCCGAATGCCTGACAAAACATCGGAGCCCGGGGTGCAAGAACGATTTTCAAAAGTGTTTTCAGGTTGAAAGGGATACTGCAAACAAAGGAAATTGGGAGTGGTGCGACATTGGAGAATCAAGTGGCGAATCGAGTGACGTTAGCCACTCTGAAACTGAAAATATATCCTGCATGTTTGCATCTCAAGTGCAGCATGCGTCGTCGTGGAGTAGCGGGTTGATTGTAGTGGCATGTAATTGTAGTGACTTTTGTTGTACTAACATCGTCCATTTTCATATTAGTAATAGCCTTTTAACTTTGCTTCCATCCTTACTTGGAAATTACTCCATACCAGAAAACCAAACATGAGGTTTTGGTGAAGACATCAGTGTAAAGAGCTAAATATGTTTTAAGGAGATTTATATTAGCATATCTCACTTTGCTTTACATATATAGAAATTACTACAGAGAGTGATATATATCTGTTGCTTTACATTTTCTAAAAAACGTTCGATTTTTGTAAAAAAAAAAAAAAAAAAAAATCAATTTTGTTAAAGGTACATTTTCCCCCCTACAGTATTACTAAATTCTCTGTTCTTTTACACCAAAAAATATCGAATTATTTAGATATTTTCAATAAATTGAACAAAGTTAACAAACGGTTTGTAGTTTATTAGACATCTTAGTCTATTAGTTAATGTAAAGAATAAATTATGTCGATCACATGTGAGACCAAGTGATATTGAAAAGGCAAAAAAAAGACAAGGGGACAAGCTTTTTCCTCATATTTTTTATTGGTGTTGCGTCGGCAACATTTAATTGGCAAATCATTTTTTTTTTATGTCAACTCGAATCAAATCTTGATAAGCGTGCATCTTTAAGAATTTTTGAAAATAATTAGCTTAACTTTGGATTTTGTGATAATTGAATTGTTGGTTTTTGCATAGTGATTGGTAGTTTCATATTGTGGGCAATCAACGGCGGCGGTACTGGTGGAAAACGACTTTTGGCCACCACAAAATTGGTTTTTATCTCCCTAAGTTACTACTTCTTTAGTTCAATCATTATCAATAATCACTATATTTAATAACAATACTTATAGACTGATGAACTTGCATCGCGTTTAATTAACGAAGCGTTAGTAAAATTAGTACATGCAAAATGATGATGACTTACACAACTCTAGAAAAGTAAAAGATCGATTCGATTGAAACAAAAGTTTTGACTTTTTCCCTTACAACAAAAATGCCCCATACTAACAATTATCTAGTACACACCTCCAAGATGCATAGACTAAAATCTCGTTTTTTTGTATTTTTGTTTCTACATTTTTTTATTCTAGTAGATCACAATTCTGTGTGTATTTTACAAGTAGAAGTTAGTTATATAATTTGTTACGTCTCTTCCAACGAAGTTCTAAACATGGTCAAGTGACAACTACACATCAGGTGAATCAAGGCCCGCACTCCACATCATTTTGCTTATATGGCAATTTGGCTGAACCTCTATTGGCCGAACCCCCATGAAGAGCTGAACCCCAATGGATAACATGAGATAGGTAGAAGCGTATTAGAGAAGATCTTCATACTAGATCTTGCATCAAGTGAGTGATGTGACAACTCACTAAATATGTAGTTCTACTCAATCAAACAAATCAAGTCTAATCTTCTTACATGTCAGGTCTAAGGCTGCCGAGCCGTTACAACATTAAAAACAAAATAACCTATGAATGATTAATTGATGACTATGACAAGATGTCCCAGCTGTGCGGATGAGGCCACGTGCCCCCTCATCTAACGACTGTTAATCATCATTTTCTACTATAAAGCAACACTTAGTGTCATTTTCAAGAGATGCAAGTTTAGACTCTTAAAACTTTATCCTTGCTACATACACTTTTTGTTTTCTACTCCCAAACTGACCCCCTTTTTATTGATTAGAGGCTCACGTCCAAAGCTCCCCCACACCCCAAATTATTTCTCCAACTGACTTAATCGTTAGAGTGTGTGCTGCTAACTCTGTTTCCTCCGGTGAAGGCCATGTGTGACTACCAATTTGTTCAAATGTGCAGGAATTTAGCTTGTGTGGACGTAAGATGAATTGACTTCTGTTGGCCACATCATATGTACTTTTTTTGGGGTCAACATAATTTATGAGCCACACAAAGAGTATGTCAACCTCACTGTATTGGTGAATTTATGAAGGTTTCTTTCGATTGGATGTAGCCAAAATTTAAGCTATACAACTAGGTTTATGTGTTTAAATGTGAAGTTGCAAGCTCGATTCGCTTTAAGACCCCAACTCTATTTCACAATTATAACATATATAACAACTTAATTCTTGTTTGGGTTCTCCATGCATTTGAAAAACTTAGAAACTTGGATCAAAGGGCATGTGTGGGGATGACATCACGTGATGTGTCAACCGATTGGTCTTGACATAAGATGAACGCTGTAACATAGTGCCTACAACTGCTCTATGTTGGCTGGATAAGTAAAGTCTAACCATCAAATAGAAAAGAAAAAAGGAAAAAAAAACCCACAAAATCAATTCAAGTGAGCGCTTCCACTAATTTTGCGATTTCTCGATTCATCATTTCTTATTAACAAATAAAAATGCCTCAACACACAACAATTTAAGTGATGTAATCTTTAAAATAAAACACAACAATTTAAACTTTTGTGTGGTAACGATTTTGTCCAAATTTTAATCCGACTTTTGACCGCTGGTATGAGAGACGGGTTTTTGAATTTGCAGTAATTATTGACTTCACATGAACCATTTTACTAGAATGTCATTTTGTATTGAAAAATGAAATGAGAGTAAAAGGATGCATTCGCCATTCTACCTAATTCATTCAAAAATTGTGTCTTTGACAATTGACGATAGTATTGTGTAACGGCTACAAATTCACTAAAAATCTGAAAATCCTTCCTAGATAGGCACTAAGTGACATCACCTTTAAAATAATGAAGTATTATTATTTGCTAATAAGAACCAATGTACTTAGCAAAGTGCATTTCATTTCATTATATGAAATGTAGATATTTTTATTAAGAAATTTTTGTGTTTACGGTGGAGAAAAAAACCACCTAAAATCTCATTGCAAAGTATTCCAGTTTTCTGCAAGTTGACAAAGACACTTAGCCCACAGCCTTCCACCCTATTACTGACCATGCGAACAAGTGGAATCAAAATTTTCAACTCTAAATCAAGAACCAAAACAAAAGTTAAAATCCCGTCATTTTCAAAACACCTCATCTTGTCAAATTTACAAGAAATAACATTTCTTGTCCCGGAATTTGATAGTCCAATAAAAGAAGGATTAAACTCCTTTTACAAGGATTTTGTAAGATATTTTTACAGGTGACAATATTGAATTGGCTGGTTTGAAGTTTTTTTTGTCTAACATTCAATAAAATTATGACAACTGACAATCTGTCAAATGTCAGCAAAATTTCTTGTACATGTAGCAAGATTGATAAAAGAATGACATGATTCAAAAACAGCATAAGACGAGGGCCCCACCACAACCAGCTCGATAATACAAATCTCTCAGTTTATCCACCAATAAGCCTATGCCCGGAACTGTTCCTTGGAACAATTCCAAGATGACCAACTTCACCTGAACATGTGCCATTGTTGATGCTAATACTTGCATATATAAGGTATAGCATTTCCCTAACTGGGACCATCAATAATTCTGCAATACAACAAATAGATAGGAAGATTGAAAAGATATGCAACTTTTCTATGTAAAATACGTTCATCATTCATTTGAATCCGTATGATGTCATGTTAAAACTTAAAACTTGTTTAATATTATGCTCGAAAAGATCGGGAAAGACAAAAACGTGGAGCATTTGTATCTGAGATTTTCTCGTGCATGGGTAGGATATTATGAGGAGGAGGATAAATCGTTACAATTCAAGATTACCCTTTCTTAGTGTATGAAATAGAAGGGTTCATTTCATACGTAGTTACTCAACTTTCACTAAAATCTCTAATTTGATATAGTTTCAAATTAGACAACTCTTTCATGTATCATAACGCGTCCTCCAAATTAATAGACATTGCTTATTGGATGCCAATAAAGTAATTGTTCGGTGGCATGCCATCTCACCAATCACCACTCTGCTACGTTAGGAAAGTGTTAAAATTCGAAACATGCATGGCCAAACAACATTAGCTTTTCAATTTCCACTATTTATCAAATGTTCACAAAACAATGAGGCAAAAGTTGGAAAATTAAGGCAAACCAAATATAGCACAGGTATTACCTATCCAAATAAGCAATATCTGTTAGTTTGGGGGATAACAATTTACATAATGGCGAAATTTGAAATTAAATTGAACGTCAGCGACCAATTGAGACATTTAATTTAGTGACTCAACTCAAAATTCGCTAAAAGTTCAGCAACAACAGAAAAAATATACCCCAGAAAAAAGACGTCTAGCATAGAGGGTAAGCAAACTAAAACACCCCAAGTTGCTGCTCCATATCCTTGTCAATAACAAGCAGCAGAGTAAATGAAATTCTAGTTTTGTATCAAAAATCAGAAGCTTATGATAACATGTATCTAGTGCATGACCATTTGACATCACTCTACCCGTTTACACAGTTGTGCACAGTGTATCATAATATGCCAATACATCCGAAAAGGTCTCGTTTTACAGCAAAGCGAACAGTACTTTAAGGATGAGTTAAATAACAAATTAAAATTTATTGGCACCAAATTGAAAATAAAGATTAGAAAGGAAAATGAACAGTCACAGGTGGATTTGCAAACCACTTTATTCACTAATATAAAACTGTAATCATGTTTGTATCTCTTGTGACTACTAAAATCACTTGATCTCCTTGATATTTCTAGCTTCTATCAGTATATACAGGACGAGAGCTTACAGAATTATTTTCTAAATCGAGGTCCTTTGTTTGATCTGCCATTATCTTTCCCACCCCATGCAGAAGACCAGAAGAAAAGAGACATCCAGAACAGTACAGCAAAAAAGATCTGCACAGTATCCTGAAATCTGGTGAAACTTGCAGCAACACCTGTCCATATAACACAAGTCACAAAATTAAAGATTGCATGGAGATACACACGATCGATATTAAGAAGTGAGACAAAGAAAGAAGTAGTCAAAACATATATAAAATATAACACACACCAAAAATCCTAAGAGTAATGCCTGCATAACTGCATTTTATGGACTGACAGGAATCAAGGGGTTATCAATGACTGTCAAAATATAGGCCCAGCAATAAGTCAAGAATCATAAAATTCAATTTGTGCCATGGTAATAAAACCAGAAATTATTTCAGATTGCAAAGATATTTGCCCACTCTGCACCCTGGAAGTGGCAGCATCAGTTTCGGATTATCGACTCGTTCAATTAAGAAGATAAATTCCATGAGCATGGATAAGAGAACAAAAACTTCTCATTCTCATCAAGAGACAAATCTGTCCAGATAAGACTCTCAGTCCAGTCCAAACTCTAGCACA
Source organism: Fraxinus cuspidata (assembly GCA_903798385.1). Classification (NCBI taxonomy): domain Eukaryota; kingdom Viridiplantae; phylum Streptophyta; class Magnoliopsida; order Lamiales; family Oleaceae; genus Fraxinus; species Fraxinus cuspidata. The sequence goes on from CAIGRP010044335.1 coordinate 9,250, forward strand.
GAGGACCCATTATAAGTATAAATAGAGCATCCAACAAGATCTTTAGGTATGCTAAAATTACACGTCACAGCTACAAGCCCCCAATTCTCCAATCAGTTACATTTCTGTATAAATTTTACTCTACTGAGTTAACCAAACTAGTGTCCCTGGGAGATACCCTGTCCCCCTGTTTTGCAGGTCATTTTGAGTGTCCAGTGAAATTTTTCAAAACTGCTGTTGCTAAATTAACGTCAACATTCTGTTGACAGATTTTAAATACAACAACATGAGTAACCAAAAAAATGAAAAACCATCATCAAGATGTTTCATCTACATGAAAAGCCATATGACAACTACAAAACAATTTTTTTGTATTCCATGAGAATGCGAATATGGAAAAAATATGGAAAAACAGTTGACTGTGAGCAATTTTGTATTTGCCAAAAAGACCTTGTCCTGTTAGTCCAATTGGTTGAGGGCCTTACAATAAAGTCCATCAAGCATGCATCTCAAATCACTGGGGAACTAAGAAAACTGGCATTTTTGATCCATGATACACCTGATGCAAAGAGGCATGATAATTTTTTACATTGATTAACCAGTTTATATGGTGAACATTTATTACGTCTAGCAGTTTTTTTGCTCTGAAATGGTGATGAGAGTTTAAATATAAAGTTTACATGAGAATCTGCCCCATGCGAACAGGCATCCATTGTCCAACTCTCAAGGGCATGAGCCAAAGAGAACTTTGTGTTTCATTTAAGCCTCCAGGAGTTTACAATCACACTGCATTCAAGCAAGTCACACGGGAAGGCAAATGTGTGCCTTCAAAACATTCATTACCCAGTCCATGTGCCTAAGAATTATATTATTAAATAGATTCCACTTCACGAGGAGCCTAGACTAAAGTCTATGTTGCACTGTCATTGAATTCTTGAGCTCAAGCATGGCATAATTTGAAGAAATCACTTTGGATTTGAGGCAATCCCTTCCAATTAAACAATTTAGCTTTCACAAAGTATAATAGTGAAAGATTATTAAGCTTTAACAAAGTATAATAATGAAAGATTATTGACTCAATTGACAAGCAAATATACTGTTGGCAATCATAAGGAATCCATACAAAACCTTACAAAGTAAGGAAGTCAACAATTTTATCTTAATAAACTTGATTGATTCTGTAGTATTCTGATTTGGTAGGGTTTCTATTTTTAGTAAGCCTGACCCAAGTTAACTATAAATGTAGAGTCTCATCCATTCTGAATAAGGGAGAAACTATATTGGGCTATATTTTATCAGGCCAGGGCTCTTTTTAATTTCTGAAATATACCTTCGTTTCTTTTTTGGCCCTAAAAAGTGTTCTGCAATTGCACGGTCGCCATAGCCAGCAAGAAGGAACCTTAAATGTCCTATTGTTCTAATTGCTATTCTTATAATATGGATAATAATAATAATAATTTAAAAATCTTTAAAGTAACTAACTAGACTCACCATGACTATCCAGCCATCCTCAAGAATCAAAATCTTGAGACCTCTTGGCAATGAAATAATAGAAATTAAATTATCTTGTCTATTCTCAACTGATCACAACCTTCTCGAAACTAAAAGTGACAATGAACCGTTTGATAGGACCAAAGCCAACCTTCGATGACCCAATTTCAAGGTTTGGGATGTGACTTGAACTATTGATTGGTTTGTGTAGATATTCATAACCAAAGGTGTCTTGGTTCCAACCGTCACGTAAGCCCTATTCAGAAGATAGGTGGGTTCACTTGAAGAGATTATTTTCTATGATCAATCCGAATCTTGTTGTACATAAGCATGCTCCGTAAGATCCAGTATAATAAGTGTGGAAGACCCCATGATCGTGCCATGATTTAGGAACTCAATGCAACTTAGAATCAAAGGCATATATATATGTTATTGACCACAACAAAGAAGATTTGGGAGGCTATACAACATACTCCATAGTCCAAGATGCTATCAAAATTTATAATATTAAGAACAAGATCATCACCCCAAGAAGTTCCATCTGATAATGAAAGGGAGTTTCTTAATCAAAATTTAACACCATATTTCCATGGAAAGGGAATTATCCATCAACTTTCTCGTATTCTCCACAAAATAAAAATAAAAATATGGGCACTTTCTAGAAGTCATCAAGCATTAACAGTCCAAAATAATGAATCAAAGTCGAAATGCAGGGGAGTCATGCTAACTGCCAACCATTTGATCACTCTGACTTTTAGAGTTTTTAAACCACAAAGCTCCAATCAATGTGTTCTCAGAATTTTTCCCAAATTTTAATGATTTTTGTCAAATCCCTCCAAAATTTTCGAACGTGTTTCATTTCTTTATATTCATGCTCAACATCGCAGTAAATATGATCCGAAAGCTCTCAAGTGTGTTTTTATCTTGTTCTTCAACAAAGAAGGGTTATAAATGCGACCACAACCTCTATGAAGTTTTATACATCCATGGATGTCACATTTGTTAAAAGCACGTCCTACTTTACTGAATCATTAGAGAGAGCTTTGGCAGAAGATAAGACTTCATTTCCACACCCTGACCAGCCCACAGCACCTAAAATGACAGGTTGCATTCCTTCAACACCTTTGAATTCTCCATATATGTAATGGGAGAGCGCTTGGTAGTCTATTTGTTGAGCCTTTACGAGTTTACTCAAGAAGAAGATATCATCCCCCTAAACCTATGGAGGCCCAAGAATCTTATCTTGTAACAGGTATTTGAAAAGTTAGATTTACCGTTTTTTATTACAAAAAGAACATGTACCTAACATTTGATGTCTAATTTGATTTCATTAGACAAGTTTTGACCTTCACACAATTCTTTTTCACTTAATTAAATACCGTGAAATTCCAAAAATAGTCCATGAGGCACTCAGAGAATAGAATTGGAGAAATGCCATGAGTAAGAAAATAGAAGCACTTGAAAAGATTTATACAAGAGAGGTTGTAGACCTTCCTATGGGAAAAGGACCATTGGTTGTAAATGTGTGTTTATTAATAAGTAAAAAGGCAAAGAATTTTAGATAATAGAAGAAACGATTGGTGGATTATTAAGAAACCTTCGCACCAGTAGTGAAGATGATTACTGTCCATATTTACTATCTTTGGTAGCTAATCTTAACCTGACACTGAAAAAAATCCATGTCAAGAACAAGAAGTTTACATGGAAGAGCCAGAGTTCAATGATCTCACAAAAACAGTGAATCTAGACTCAGTAAGGCACTCTTTTGGGTCCAAGCAGTCTCCCAAAGCGTGGTTCAGCAGGGTTAACAGGGGCATGACAAAAATGAAATAATGACAATACCCGAAGTTATACCCTTCTCATCAAGCCTTAACCTGTGAGAAGGTTACAACCTTAATTGTTTACGTGGATTAAAGATAAGGATAGAAATATAGTTTAGATAGGATTTTAAAATAGAGTTTCATTCGACTTATAAATGTTTAATGATTAGATTATTTTTAATATTTTGATAAAGTTCTACTTCAGGAAGTTCTTAAATTTTTAGATTAGTTTCCCTATATATAGAGGGCTTATTGATTGTAATATGCATCCTTGAATGATAAATTGACTTTTTAGCCCTAATTCTTCTTCTTTTTGGTTCCCTTCTTTATTAATTGTTCATTGTCAAATTTTTACTCTCCCGTGTTGGATAGAGAGTCTGGAAAAAAAGATTGACCAAAAAATGTGAGATGAAGACCTCAAAAAACTTGAGAATTCGTTAAGTATTGAGGTGGTTCACTCAGAAAGTAGTATCTTTAGATCACAACATAAATATGTCCTTGATCTCCTTGAGCAAAATGGGATGCTAGCGGGCAAGCCTATTGATACACCAATTGAATAGGACCATAAGCTTCAAAAGGTTAAGAAAGATATGTGAGCAGGTTGAGGTACATATCAAAGTTTGGTTGGAGAGCCATATAAGGTTAGATGTGGTGAGTCACCTCATGTTCACCTAATGAAAATTAGAATATTGATATGATACTTACCAAGAATCCTTCAAAATACTGTAATAACTCATAAGATTTTTATGACCCAATTTTAAATTTTGATCCACAATTTAATTAATCTCATAAGCCTGTGCAAAACTGCTGAAGTCAAACAGTTTCTGCAACAACATACTAGATTTCTTTTGCCGCGGAGAGGATTTTGAGAGTCTAACCTCTTTCCAACTCCATGGAATTACAAGCCAAGCTATGATAGTGGTATTCTGAGCCTACCACAGTTGGAAAGAGACATCCTTCTCCTCTAGAGTTTGTGGTTAGGCCGCCAATGTAGCTAAATTTACCCTTTTCTGTATAAACATATTAAATTATTGTGACCATTCGAGGCTTTTGAGATGCTTCACTGGTATTCTCAGATGAACAGCCTAGAAAAACTTCGGACATGCTGCATACTGAAAGAAATGAATGGCAAAAAAAGAAACTAAAGAAATCTCGAGTGTAGAAATTTTGGATGCCATGTTCGAACAGAACATACGAGAAGAATCTATTTCTCTGTATATTAAATCATGAGAAAAAAACATCTTCAAGCCTTTTAAATGATGTTGTATTAAGGAAGGAAGCGAAGATAGAAACTGCATAAAGTGTCAACAGTAGTGATATTGTGGATTAAAGACAGTTTCTCAAAATTACTTTAGCAATTCGAACACATTTCAATAAGACTATATTCACACCATGATTACAAGAATGTTATCATCTTTCTGAACTCACTCTTCTTTGAAGCAAATGGGATATGTCACTAGAATATGTACTATAGAAATTATATTGCTATATACAAATTATGATTTTATGATATGGAAATATGTTTTAGGATAGTAATTTTTCATTTGCTTATTTTCATGATTGTTTAGCTCATTTCATGACATGCACCAGACCACATATATAGATTAATTTGATGTGAAGTATAAATTTCATAATTTTGCCTAAATTGCACCATATTCCTGATATGTCAATCATGATGCTATGTTATTCATGTATACAACTACTGTATATGCCCATGTTTAGGAGGGAATGTTATGCCATTCACGACATCCATGCATCATATTCACACCTGCACCATATTCGCTCAGTGCATGTAATTAAAATTTCAAAAATGAGGTTTAATTTAATTAAAAACAACAGGAGAATGATGGATCAGATGGATCATGGCCATATAGTGATGCTTATGATGTTAAAATGACAAAGCCACAAATTTTAAATTTATATTTTTGGCATTTGGTATCTAGACATACTACCTTATTTGGCATGTTACACTTTGAAATTACAAATTAGTGTTATTAAATTTTTTACGAATGTTTCAATTTAATTTAGCTTCCACATTCTATTATTTATGTAAATGTTCACTCGTGATTACCCATAAGAAAAGGAGAATTAAGGAAAGTCATCACATGATGACAAGACAACAACATTAAATCGAATCACAATCATGAACAAAACAACACTTAGAATAGTTATTAGTTATTACTGTTCTCAGATATCATAAATATAGTTCATGTGATTAATGCAAAATCAAGATTTAATGTATCTTCTAGGAAGAATACTGTGCATATGTTCACAAGCTTCTTAGAAGTCGAAAAAAATTGTTTAGCAACAACATTTTGATTACAGTCAGACCAAAACAACATGTACACTAGCATACAGTTCTAGGATGTTATCACAATGAATATTCACAGGATAAATTCAGAATCAATATTGACTGCATCTCAATGTGGAAGCATATATTCACCAAATTTTCTTAGAAATTTCAAAAACCGTTATGTTTACACGTTTGTGGCTTGACTAGTTGTAGTAGGTTTTACATTATTTTTATTATATTGGAATGGAATCAAACTCAAATTCCTTTACTTCCACTAGTCAAATTGAAACTAGGTACAAAATTTTCTTGCTCCAGGAAATCAAGAAAATTAGTAATTTGAGAGAACAAAGCTCACACTTATTCAAATACTCAGAAATGAATAAACAGCTATTCCATATACTAATTAATAACTATCCTATACAATTTCATTATGAAAACAAGGAAATTAAAGAGCATAATCAAGTTTAATCGCAAGAGTGAAATATATGATAAGCAAAAAGGGGGACCTGAAGACGGAGCTGGAGGTTTGTTGGAATTGGGCCCAGACTCCGGCGGCGGCCCAGGACTGGTGGCACGGCAGCGGCCACACAAAGAACGGGGTTTAAAGTTTGACAATTGTAGAGAACGGTGGCAATAAATTAGTGAAGAAGAAGAAGCCGGCTGGTGCTGCCACTGGAGTTTAATGCTTGGAGGTAAGGGAAGACAGCAAGTGGCCATATCTTGGGGAGAATGAAATCCTTTTGGTTTCTAAAATGATTATGATAAATAGTTATCAGTAGAGTTTGCTTGTAACTTTCTAGACCTACATGGACAACTTGTGACGGCACTTCTAACTTTTAAATTTACATTTTTAAAGTGATCGGTGTCA
>CAIGRP010044343.1:0-12416 GCA_903798385.1 Fraxinus cuspidata
CGGTGGTGGCAGGCGACGTTTTAGGGGGTGAAAATGAGGGTTAGGTTAAGGAAGAAAATGTGGGTGGTAGTGGGTGGTGTGTATTGATGTGAGCTAAGGTTGTAATATTTTGAAAATTTTAGGACTATAATTGCAATTAATTGTTTATTTTTTCTTTTATTTTTTTTCCATTTGAATAGAAGGGTAAAATCGTCATATTTTTGGAAAAATTGTTGAAAATGACATTTTGCATAATGAAATGTGAAAGGTAGGGGTGAAAATGCCAAAAAATGAAAGGTAAGGGCATTTTACACAATAACATTGAAAGGTAGGGATGTTTTGTGCTATTTACCCTACTTTTAACTTATGCAAAGTTAAATTGCACACTAACAGAATATTACGTCTATATTTTTTTCCTAAAAAAACAGAATTTTTTAAAGAAAGTTAAGTTAAATAGTACTTACAAATTATGAAGTCGAATCTTAAAAATCTTCAATTATAATGTGTTTACTTTATCTTTGATCCAGAGCTCAACGTCTTCCCAGTCCTTGAAACACGATTAATTCTTTACTATGTCTTCTTTATGTCTTGTTGTGTAAAAGGACAAAACTATGTCATTTATACTAAAAGTAAACTTTTCAATGCTACAATTCATATCGAAGATGTTAATCGACCATTTGTTATAATATAAACAATTCGATATTGACGCTTGTTCATTCTCTACCGTCTAAGTATGTCAAAAAAAAAAAAATTCTTCTTTACCATCTAAATACTAAGTGTGTTGTGAGCAAAATACCGAACTAATTCTAACGGTATTTTACCTGTAACTATATTCAAACCCAGGGCAATGTTAGAAGAAGTTCAAAATTGTTGAGTACCTTTACAAGAAATAAGGTAGTTCAATAAACCGTCATCGTAATGTGAAGATGGAGTAATCCTTGTCATAGGAGGCAGTTGAACGTTCTCTCTCTCTCTCTTTTTTGGTTTTTTTGCCGTATAACTCATACAATTCTCATAAATTGAGGCTACAATATGTTAATTTGTTTGAAATTGAGGATACGATGTTTTATACCCTCCAAATTAAACTTAAGGTCCATTATTGAATCTAATGGAAACAACATAGGCAATTCATTTAAATATTTTTAAATTTGGCCTCCCTAATTGTTACTATATATATAAAAAAAATAGAAAATATTTTATAATAAAAATGAGCGTTGAAAAAATTTCAAAAAATTTATCACATGAAATGAAATGAAATTTCACAATCATGACCTTGTAAATCAAATCCTGGACCGTATGAATACCAATTGTTATAGTAATCACTAATAAAATTTTTGTAACTTTCACAAGATTGTAGTATAAGATAAGTTGAGTTTCATCTATAACTTACATATGTGATAAATATTCTTACTTTTAGTTTATTTTCTATATATTAATCATCACATACTTGTTTTCTACTAGGGAAGATCGCAATAAAGTTAAGATTGTATCTAAATTTTTCTAAATGCCCTTCTATGAATTTAGCCAATCTTTGACAATCAAATAAAAAAATTGACAAACACGACGGACATGAAACAGTTTACCACCAAAACCATGATTAGATTATCCAATTAATTTTTCAATGACTGTGTTAACCGACACATTGTCAAATGTAAAACTATAAATTTTAGTTTTATAACCAAATTCTCTAACATTGTTCATCAAAACATCAAAAATATTTATTGCATTATGAAGATATTTAATTACTTTAATGAAAAGCAATAATTTGTTTATGCATTATCCATTATTTCTCTACATAGTGTGCAGTAACAGCTACATAAGATTTATGGTTTTATTTACAAGTCAATCATAGTATTTATTTAAATTACTTATTATTCATTTCTTTTTCTTTTTTTTTTTTTATATAAATTAATAGCATCTGAGTTAAGAGTGTTTCTAGATTGGAGATATTTTTGCATGAAGTTGGTCAAGTAAACACTTTTCACTATGCTAAATGAAAACTCACCACCCAGTGATGAACATTGCCATACCTTCACACGTTTTCTTGTGTATAGATCTAGTTTTTAAAATCGGTATTAGAACTTGCACTAGAAGAACCAAACTGGAGTTATGCCTCGTTACTTTTCAAACTTCAGTGTTTAATTGTACATCTTTTATAGTGTCTATTTAGATTGGTCGTGTCAATACCCTTTTGCCAAGGTAATTTTTTCTTTACAATACTTATATTCTATTTTATGTTCAGGCTTTCCATCTTATTGCATCCGTTGCCACTAATTTTAAGTGTTTCCAACGCTTATCATTTTGTTTATTTGATTGATGTTTATATTTTGAACCTATTGTCACCGTTTCATATTCTTCCAGGGACTGGTGGAGCCCAGCCTCCACCCACTAATTCTTTTTTAGTTAGAAAAAAAAAATTTATGTAAAAAAAAAAAAAATCATGTGTATTTTTTTTTACGTATTAGCCCGGTCTGTAATCCGGTCCTGAATCCGTTCGTAAACATCTTTCAAATCAACTGAATAAGTACCTCCATGGTCATCACACAAATTAATAGGAATTGGAAAATCACTTAAGACTACTAAAATCGTGATCTAATGTGTAGTTTCTAAAGTGCTGGAAACATCAAGAAATTAATTGAACTCACTAGTTTCCAACAATATGTTGTAATCCATTAGAACTAATAAATAGATGTAGAATAATAAAATTTATACTAGAATTGGATCGAAACAACTCAAATAAGTAAATTTAGAGAATTAATACTTTAGATTGCACTGCTAGAAGGCTAATATGGATATAAATATTGTAAATTGAGAGGGTAGAGATTTGTTAAAAAAAAAAATGAAATGGGTGTATATATAGAAAACAATTATGACTATTTTATCAAAAATATGAAAATTGGATCATTGGCGGAAAGGTATCAATTAAGACCATTTGGCACCAAACGTCCATAATTATAACCTTTTGGCCAACGATCATAAACAAGACTGTTATGGCCCACGAGCCATGAGCCGACTTGTGAAAAATAAAAGGGAACAATACGTAACTACTACATTATAGAAACCGATTCTCACAATTAACGAACTCCCTAAATGATTTCATAAATCAGGTAGTAAATAAAATTATTAAATATATAATTATATTATAATATACACTAAATTTGGATTAAATATTAGTTATCTACCATATTTAAAAGATATTTCTCCCTCTACTCTCTCGGAATTAAACCAGTTTTTCTTTCTCGAAGTCAAGTTCTAGAAAATCTCTCCGAAATCACTACAATTTCACCATTAAAACTCGATTTCGAGCCAAAATCAATGAATGAAATCATAATCTCGTTGTCACATGGATGATATTCGTTGTTCTAAAGAGTTCAAACTCACATGTAGAGTGATCAGATTATTCTCAAAGCAAAAATAGAAAATGTGTAATCTGATTTCAAAGGTAAGATAAGCTTCTCATAAGCTTATAATTTTGCATACATTGATATTTTCAATTTTTTCTCCACGTACTAAGAGGTTTTTTTTTTTTTCCTTTTTCAATTTTTATTTTCAATTTATAGTTTCTGAACATGCTGATTTTACCACATTATTGCAAATTGAGACATCATTTTTGAATTTACAGTTCCTGAAATGTCGATGTGACTATCTATGAATGCAGGTGTGCATCATTCACATTGATACATGTTTACGGTAACTGTGACTAGTTGTGACTACTTTATTAAGTAGATTGTGAACTATCTTTTATATGTTGTGACGGTGCTTAAGTGGAATTAGTTTAATCAATGAACAATATCAATGCATTGAAATTAACTCTCTGTGACCCTAAATGTGTTGATTGTATGTGAATACCTCTATAGTAAATGTGAATTTCTATGGCCTGTATTAATCTATCGGTAACTTCTTTATCCTAATATGTGACCAATATTACTGTATGTCAACATGTACACATTAAATGTGAATATGTAGTCTGAACTGATCTATGTGTGACTTGTTATTCTAGCATGTTACACTATTATATTTAAATGAAACATTATGCATTTATATTAGTTATTTGTGACTAACTGTGACTTGCTATCTACACATTGTTTGTCTTTGTAGTTATGAATGTTCCTGATTCTAATGAATTAAATTTGACATGTAGTTATGTTTGTGTGATCAGGGATGACAATTTTGCACATTTGCTTATCGTACGGAGGTCACACATCATTTATCCTTGTGAAAGATATGTGCAAGTATGATGAATTGGTTGAACTTGTTATTTCGGAATTGGGGCTTAATCATGTAGAAGTAGCTGTACAATGTCCTACTCTTTGGATTCTACGTTACCTCCAATCCGAATTCTGAGCAATAATAATGTTGTAACGTATTCAAGGCTAAAATTTATAGATGGGATTGTATCAAGTTATCCTATTAAGGTTGATGTTATCACTTCAAATTCATTTCAGTCACAATACCCAAAGTCGTTGACTACTTTCGTCGAGTTTTCTTTACAACAAATAGATCATGATATTTTTGACCGTTGAAGAATGAAACATTGAAAAAGATGTGACATTAGTATCCCAACCAGATATAAGAAAAGTAATGGAGGGAAATGTTTTTCGCAACAAGGATATACTAAAAATGAGTTTGGCTTTCTATGTCATGCAAAACAAGTTTGAATATAAGCTGTTGAGATCAGATAAGAAGGAGTACTTGATAAAGTGTTCGCATAATGATTGAAATTTGATATATAGATCTTCACGTTTGGGAGAAACGAAAGTGTATAACATCAGGGAAATGTATAATGGTCACACGTGCTCAATGACCATTGTTTTAGGATCTCATCGGCAAACGTCTAGTTCAATTGTGTCAAACTGCATCAGGTGCAAATACACATATTTACGTACAATTTACACTTCTAATGATATCTCAAATGAAATGTTACATAAATATGGAGTACCGATAGATTATGTGAAGGCACGGAGGTCACGTGAACAGGCATTGAAGTTGCTGCCTTCTTATTTCTATATGCTACAACAGATGAATATGGGAACAATCACAAGAATAGAAACATATCATTTGGACATATTTAAATATCGATTTATGGCTTTGGGAACATTAATCGTCGATTGAAATATTATAGGTTAGTCATTGTTGTTGATAACACATATTGAAATGGCCACTACGGGGGTACACATTCACAGCTTATACACAAGATGCAAACAACAATATCTGTATACTAGCTTTTGGGATTGGGGACATTGAAAATGACAGGTTATGGACATGATTTCTTGACATGTTGAAGAGGGCATGTGGATCAAGAGATGAATTATGTGTAGTATCAGACAGACATGACAGTATAAGGAATGCAATTGAATTTGTATTTCCAAAGGCAATGCATGGGATCTATTCATATCATTTGCTTAAAATTTTGAAGATCCATTACGCAAAATCAGGTGAAAACATTACACATGCATCCAATTCTAATGTACGAGCGTATACAGTAGATGGATTTAAATACTAAATACAACAATTGGACTCAATAATTAAAGGAAAATTAGGCGATATCTGGTATGTGACTATCTGTAAATTATACTGTGACTCTCGATGACTTGTTTTGTGGTATTATTGAATGTCGTACCGATTTAGCCTTATTGGTGACTATTTGTATATATTGTGCTGTTTATGAATATATTTAGTTTAACATTTCATGTTTTGATAGGTTCTTTTAGGCTATAGATTCGGTTATGTACTATTTCTTTGTTTATGATGTTTTGTGACCGTCTGTGACTATCCGTGTATATTATTACCTTATGTGACTAGTTAATATCAATGAATTAGGAATACAAGTTATAGATTTTTAAACAAACCGTTATTACTGGATGTGACTTGCTGGTGAAAATTCTTGAAGATTTAATTGTTATGTTTAAACACTCACTCACTGTTACCTATTTAGTAAACTATATTTTGGTATTAACAGTGGGTTATGTAAAATATTCAATATTCAAACCTACATAGTAATTTACAAGTCAGTAGTGTTTGTGACTAATTGTGACTATTTGTGACTTTTTTTTATTTTAACATGACTAGCGCCATGTCTGAATGTGACTAGTTGTGACCTATTTTTAATTGACAAAACCTCTTCAAACACGTACAATATATATTTTGTTTACCAAATGTCACACAGTACTATGATGAATATAACAAAAACAAATGTAAATCTATATACAAACATCCGTACAACATGCAATTGAGTTAAAAAAAAAACATCCACTAACAATTCATACCAAATTTAATATAAAAAACATCCATAAAGAAAAGCCATCATAATTTAAGTGTATTCTCCAATATACATCAACATAATCTACCATAGCATCAATTCAAATGATAATTTGGTCATTCATCTAACGTTTTGCCTTTTCCACCATGCCTTAATTGTCTATTCTTGAAGAGTAAGGCTGCAAGTTCCATCCTGGCTTTTCGAACTTCAAATGACATTGGCATCTTAACGATATCATTGTGTAACAAAAACTATACATACTTGATCACAGAAATTCCACAGTCATGCTTACAATATTTATATATGACAGCCATAAGTAACTACATTTTAAGGACGAAAATTGTTATTGTTGTAAAATGAAGATAGACAATCCTACCCATTTTGTTGCTAAGGTAAACCAGGCACAATGTGAATAGCCAGCTCCCTGGAATGTTCGTCTCCACCATCAATAGTTTCCATCCACAAACCAACCACTTTCAGCAAGTGTGCAAGTATCTTCTCAATAAATACCATATCTTCATAAACTATGTTGTCTCTATATGTTTTTTTTTCCTAGAATTGAACATTTACATGACACGTTTACTAATGTCCAACTACCCTAGCATCCAAAGAGCCAGATGATAGCTCAAGAATAGCTAACCAAGAGGGGGTGAATTGATTTTTAAAACGTTTTCAAAAAATTAATCAATAATCAATTATGCAATAACTAGATAGATTAATTTAAATAATATGAAAGCAATAAGTAAAGAGGGATAGAGAATGCAAACATTATAATTTTGGATATTCAATCCAACACAATGATCTACACGTTCTATGCTACCAGCTCTCCGGTACGAGTAAGGTCAATTTCACTATGTTGATTGACTTGTGATGCAACCCAACCATTTACAAATCTTCCGGTGACTTACAAACAAAGAGCATCGATTCTTTTACAACGCTGAGCTTTATGAGACCTCAACACGACCCACAAGTTTAAAGAGAATTGATTTTACAAATTGAAACTTCTCTCTTAGTAAATGATATGATCACAATTAAGTAAAAAGAGAGAAATAAACTAACACTTTAATGAAGAGCAATGCATGAAGCTCAAGTGTTAGGTACGAAAAACTTCGATGTGTAGAATGATTTTCAAAAGTTGATTTGATTAAAAGTTTTCCAAAGTTAAAATGATTTAATAATAAATGAAATGAGAAATTAATATAATTTTTATTTAAAAATATCTCATTTGGATGCTCTTGAATGTATGTTATTGAATGTAAAGTGATGTGGTATTTATAGTAGTCAAAATGTAAAAACTTTTGGACGACCACCACCGGACGTTCGCTACTGACCGAATGACTGAAACTAATTGTTGTACGTCAGAAATTAGAACGGTAAGAATTTTGACCATTAGAGCCATCGAACGTTTGCCAGACCATAAATTTCTAATTTTTTCTTTTCTTGATTATTTAAGCACATGTAAATTCTTGAGGGACACATTCATTTATCTTTTCAAAATAAATATCATTGGTAAAGAGTTTAAGTGTCAAGTGAAGATTTTGTAATATCAAAAATAATTTTTATGCGAGCATTTTTGAGAAGTTTATTTCATGCATAAAAATTTAACTTACGAACTTGTTGTGATTCATTGCTAAGATTTGAAGTGTTTTACCTTTACAAGTGAGTTCAAACATATAATTCTAATATCTTCAATTGATTTGATGTGAGTACTTGATTTGTTGCTCGATTTTTAATTTGGCACGAGTGATGATTTGCCTCCGATTGTTTTTTGTCACGAGTGCTTGATTATTTCTAAGTTTGATTGTGAATGCTCGATTTTCATGAAGTTTGCAACATGAAATAATGAAGACTCGAATGTAAATGTTAGAGATAAAAAAAAATGTTTTATTTGTTATAATCAAAACATAGGATGAACCATAGGTCAACAATTTTTTCCTTTTTGATTATGACAAATAAGATGATTTGCAGAATAGGGTTGAGCAATTTGGATGAGGCAATGGAGGAAAAGTGCATAGAAGTGAGCGTAAAAGGCATTCTATTGGGCCTAAAATTCCGTATGTTGTGCTTGAATGGCATCATGTTGAGCTCATATGGTCATTTACTGAACTTGCAACTCCTGAAGTATCCCGCCAAGGCCATCAACCAAAGATGTAAGAGAGTTAATGCGGCTATCGAAAAGATTGTAGTGATCATCGATAAATGTGAAATGAGTAGTCGAAGAACGAGAAACACTAGAGGCAGGACAATTATGAGAAGGGTACAGAACTTGCGATATATCATCAGCATTGTCATCCTCATCACCTTCAAAACGTATAATCGATGGACTCGAGGTGGGGTCGAACCCTTTTATGTGCACTACTCGTTGACTAAGTTCTTTTACTATTTTCATTCGTTTAAGGGTTTGAATGTTGATAGTATCGGTAGGGTGAAGTTTAACAAATGTCTCATCGTATAGTGGAATGTCAAAATGTTTTAAAATTTTTTGTAAGAAGCATTCCATAAGGCAAAGATTTAAGATGACATGAGAAATGCACAAGTTTCATGAGACCTAATGCAATAATTGAAAAATCTAGTTTTCACCCAACAAGAAATGAATCAAGGATAAAATGATAAAAAAGGATTACCTTGTCTCGATGACCCTTTTGAGGAAAATCACATGTGCAATGATGTTTTGTAAAACTTTGCATGGAAGTGTTGATTTGCACTAAGTTTTGTGATGTTTTCAAAATCCTTTTCGGTTACCCCAACAACATGCCTCGGAAGAGTTATACCCTTCAAAAGTGGGATGAGTTTTATGAAGAAAAATTTGAATATCGTACAGCTTAAGTTCAAGAATATAACGAATGAGAGCTTTGTTGATGGTGATACGAACATTTTTTAGTAAACATGAAATCTCATCCGAACGAGGAGTAATAATCATATTTTTATAAAACTCTTTCATAAGGCGAGGATATGCATGTTCTTCTAGAGTAGATATCGAGACCCACTCCATGTTTTCAAAATATTCTTTAATATGAAATGTGAGCACTTCAATAGTAAAATCGGCAAAATCAATGTTTTTACCTATTAAAATAGGAGATTTTTCAAATGGGTTGGCCAGCACCTCAGGCTCCATGTTGAATTTGTCGTCAGATGATGGTGGATGAGATCATCTCATCGTGCTCTTGAGTCTTTTCCCCGCTCTTCTAGACCCTGACATTATAGAAAAGTAGAGAAAAATAGAAGAAAAAAAGAATGAATCAAGTTCTACGGTTTCGAATTTTTTGGGAAAATTGGAATGAAATGGATGAAAATTTGAATTTTGAAAGGATTTGAATTGTAGAGGTGGGTTTTTTTTATTTTGAGGAGTAATTGATGATTTGAGTGGAAAGAATGAAGGAGAGAGATGAGATTTAGGAAGAGAATTAAGAGAAAAATGATGAAGAGGAGAAAAAATGAGGTCTGGTTTCACGAAATGGAATTTTAATCGTGATGTATCAGACGCCTGGTTCATCAACTGGATATCCGGTTGATAGAGCTCAAATTTTATGTCAAACTAGATGGGGTTACGAGACGTCCAGTCCCCTCCCTTCTTGTTTAAGCACACTAAATTATGTAAATCTAGTGCACATGAAATAATGCAATAAAACATGTAAGAGCGTGTAGTTATGAATTTAATCATATACTTAAAATTCATCAATAAAGCATAAACCTCTTCTAATATGTGAGAAACGATCAAGAGCTACAGGTTTTGTAAAAATATCGGGCAATTGACTTTTCGTACATAAGAATTCTAACACAATATCACCCTTTTGAGCATGATCTCTTAGGAAGTGATGTCTAATTTCAATGTCCTTCGTCCTAGAGTGTAAAATGGGATTTTTAGACAAGTTTATGGCACTAGTCTTTTCACACATAATGGGTATATGATCAAATGATATGCGATACTAAGAGTTTGTTTCATATTGTGCACAACAACAAGCACCCGAGATATATTCGGCTTCGACAGTTGATAATGTAACGGAATTTTGTTTCTTGCTAAACCATGATACAAGTTCAAAGCCAAAATAATGGCACGTTCCACTAGTGCTTTACGATCGATTGTGCATCCGACCCAATCAGCATCCGAATAGTTAAGTATATCAATGTGGGTGCCTTTGGATACCAAACCTAAAGTTTTAGTGCCACTAAGATATCTAAAGAATCGTTTCACGATCTTAAGATGAGATTCTTTTGGATTCGATTGAAATGTAGCACATAAACACACATTAAACATAATATCGGGTCTACTTTCGGTTAAGTAAAGAAGGGATTCAATCATAACTCGATATTTTGTTATATCAACAGACCTACCTTGATCATTCTTATTCAATTTTATGGATGTGCTCATAAGGGTGCTCAAATCATCCATGTCGAACTTCTTGAGCATGTCCATATGTACTTACTTTGATTGATGAAAATTCCATACAAGTTTACTTAATTTGGAGATCGAGAAAGAATTTAAGTTCTCCCATCATGCTCATTTCAAATTCCATACTCATGCACTTACAAAACTCTTCACAAAGATAAATATTAGTAGCACCAAATATAATATCATCAACATAAATTTGAACAATGATCATATCGTTCTTTTGAGTTTTAACAAAAAGAGTGGTATCCACTTTTCCTATTGAAAAACCATTTGAAATNAGTGGTATCTACTTTTCCTATTGAAAAACCATATGAAATTATAAATTTGCTCAATCGTTCGTACCAAGCCCTAGGAGCTTGTTTTAAATCGTAGAGAGCTTTTGGAAGTTTAAAAACATAGTCTGGATGTTTGTGATTTTTAAATCGGGTGGTTGTTCAACAAACACTTCTTCTTGAATAAAACCAATGAGAAAAAATACTTTTGATATCCATTTGATAAAGAGTGAATTTTTATGACAAGAAAATGCAAGAAGCATGCGAATGGATTCTAATCTAGCTACCGGTGCAAATGTTTCTTCAAAATCAATGCTTTCTTCTTAATTGTAACCTAGGCCACTAATCTAGCATGTTACAAAATTATTCCATTCTCATTACTTCTAAAGATCCATTTAGCACTGATGACGGTTTGATCATTTAGTTTCGCGACTAAATCCCAAACATGGTTCCATTCAAATTGATTAAATTCTTTTTGCATAGCTAGAATCCAAAATTCATCAAACTCGGCACCTTTGAAGTTTTTTGGTTCAATTTTTGAAATGAATGCACAACTACTTAAATGATTTTTAGTAGAGGCTCAAGTAGTAATACCTTTTGATGACTCACCAATGATTAGTTCCTTAGGATGAGAAGGAACAAACCTCCATTCTTTTGGAAGAGGTAAATCATTTTGGACTACGGTTGGCTCTTTTTCTCTTTGTCGAACATTTTCTCCTTCTTGATGTTCAACTTGTGGATTTTTCTTGTGTTGATAATAGACATTTGTTCAAATGGAGTTTCCAATCCTACATCAATATCAATACCTTTCTCACGATCAAGAGAGTTAGTTTCATCGAAAGTTATATGCATAGATTCTTCAATGGCTAGAGTTCTTTTGTTGAAAACTCTGCAAACTTTACTAGTCGAAGAATATCCTAAGAAAATTTCAACATCGAATTTTGAATAAATTTTTTTCAAGTTTTCTTTTGTATTTAAGATAAAGCATTTGCACCCAAAGATATTGAAATATCCGATATTGGGAATTCTATTTTTCCAAAGTTCATATGGAGTTTTGGTTTTTTTCGAATAATTAAAACTCTATTAATAATATAGCAAGCGGCGTTAACGGTTTCGGCCTAAAAATATTTTGACATGCTATTTTCATTTAACATGATCCTAGCCATTTCTTGTAACGTGTGATTCATCCTTTCTACTAACCATTTTGTTGAGAAGTTCTAGGAGCCAAGAAATTATGTTCATATCAATTTTCATTACAAAATTCATCAAATGCGAGATTATCAAATTCTCCACCGTGATCACTTCTAATTGTTGTCATGGAGTACCCCTTTTCAATTTGAACCGTTTTGCAAAAATGTTTAAACATTTTTAAAGCTTCATCTTTGAGACATAAGGAAAGAAACCTAAGTGAATCTAGAGAAATTATCAACGATGACGAAAGTATAGTGTTTTCCACCTGAACTAGCAGTTCTCAATGGTCCAAATACAGAGTAATTGAAGTGGTTTTGTAGTAGAT
>CAIGRP010044362.1:0-22589 GCA_903798385.1 Fraxinus cuspidata
TGCGATTTACCTCCTCCACGATGACCCAGGGCAGGGTCGGTGGAGGGCCCTCAAGGTTGGGGTTCAACCTTTTTTTTAATATTTAATTGTAGGGTTCTGGGTAATTTCCTCGAATATTAAATTGCAGGGTATGAACATCTGTAACTTTGCGCTTGTTCATTGCCTCGGACATCTAATCAAAGCTCATTAAGGGCCCATTTATCATGATTTTTGGAAAGTCAAAAATAGCTTTTCAAATCCAAAAAATGTTATAAACATGTTTGACTAATTTTATGAAAGTGATTTCGATAGTTTGAAGAGTATTTAGAGGAACATGGTTCAACGTGACTTTCTCTAAAAATTGAAAATTAAATTTCAAACAAAAATTAAAAAATTTTTCTCCAAAATCTCTTCTACAAATGTTCTTTGATAATTTCAATTTTTGACTTGGTAGATGGAGATATGAGTTGAACTGACGAGAACGCCAACTTTGCCGGAGATTGATGTCAGTGTTGGAGACCTGGTGGAAGCACCTTGGTACGATAGTGAAGTAGTTGCACACCGCTGCACGCGGCTGTTTTGCTTCCCCTCTCGCAGCAGCGAACCACTGTGTGTAGTCGCCGAAAAGATGGTCTTGAGAATGGGGGTCGGGGTGGGGAACGCAGCGGTTCTACTCTGCCTCGGGTAGTAGCATACCGCTACATGTAGTTGCTTTCTTCGACAATTCTACTTCGCCGGAGAGATGGTCTAAAGAGTGGGGGTTGGGTGGAGGGTGGGCTGGTAGGGGGAGAGAGAGAGAGAGAGAAAATGAATAATGGTCTTGGATTTAGGAGTTCGGGGACAAGTGGCGGTGGTGGGGTTATTACGTAGATTAAGTTTTGTTAAATTTTTATTAATTACAATTAATATTATCTAATTACCAGCTGATATATGAATTTTAAACTTAACTCCCTTATTTATGAAAACTAATATTTAATTGTAGGGTTCTGGGTAATTTCCTCGAATATTAAATTGCAGGGTATGAACATTTGTAACTTTGCGCTTGTTCATTGCCTCGGACATCTAATCAAAGCTCATTAAGGGCCCATTTATCATTATTTTTGGAAAGTCAAAAATAGCTTTTCAAATCCAAAAAATGTTATAAACATGTTTGACTAATTTTATGAAAGTGATTTCGGTAGTTTGAAGAGTATTTAGAGGAACATGGTTCAACGTGACTTTCTCTAAAAATTGAAAATTAAATTTCAAACAAAAATTAAAATTTTTTTCTCCAAAATCTCTTCTACAAAAAGTAAGTGCAGAAATAAAAGATATGACGAATGGACACTAAACCATTGAAAACGGGATGCTGCAATCTGGTTTTAAAAATTTACATCAGGTTGTTTGACGTTTCGTTTTGTTTAGTATGCACAATTTTCATTGATGAACCGAAATTTGCGATGATGCTTAGTATGAATCAAATTTTGAGAGTTGACTTGTCAGGTCTAGTCAGCTATTACTCTAATTTTACCAAGCCAATAATTTCATGAGAACTCTACAAATGGGATTTTTTATTATTCAAACCATAAGGTCCTGAAATATGGAAATTTCTAAAACGCAGCCTCAATTTGACTAAATTGTTCAGTTCTTTCAAATCAAATTCATTTTTATTACTTATCAATATCACCAAATAACCAAGCTGCTCACCCTCTCAAATTCTCTCTATAAATTTCTCGGAGATTCGATTCTTTGCTTCATCTGAGCTAATCGGTCGAATTATCCTTTGCTTCACATCTTGCATGTCCAATCATTTAATCAAAGTAATTTCAATCACGTTTTGCTGTTTATTTGTGTTATAATTGTTGTTATGGTGATACTGAAACCGATCTCTTTTAATTTGTTAGAAGATTTAAATAATTGTTTCGTTCTTTCGTTTTTGGAATTTTTGATACATTTTTTACTGATTTTGTTGATTTTCTTCGGGATTCGGCGGGCGTTATGCAGTTTGTTGTACTATATGCTTCCTAGAAAAAGACCACTAGAAGGCGAATCGGAGAAGAGTTGTCTCTGTTTCTCTGCCGATAGTAAGAACACTTGTGAAGGAAGTGGCAGTGGGAGTCAAGAGACCAATATTGACGGAACTAGTGGTGTTAGTTTAGGGAACAGTAACATTAACAAAAGCGGCAGTCGCGAGGAGCGTTCAATTACGGAAATGGCTTTTGATGTTGGAAAATCCCCAGATATCGATGAAGATCTCCATAGTCGGCAGCTTGCTGTGTATGGACGAGAGACAATGCGGCGGCTTTTTGCGTCAAATGTTCTGGTATCAGGAATGCAAGGCCTCGGTGCAGAGATCGGTATGGATTCTTCCATTTCTCAGTACGTACTAACATGCTTATGTTATTGAATTTAATTATTTTATTTATCTGTATAATTCGAGATTGGATTTGGAAATCTGGATTAGGCTACCTCATTCACAATAAGAAAGATCATCTGCGGAAGTTATGAGTTTAACACCGACTAACACCTAGAGGGGGTTGAACGTTGAACGTGTTTGTATGTGGAATTAACTTTGTTAATTAATAACAGCGGCAAATTTAAATTATTAATGTTATCAAGGTGAATTCACGTGCAATACTCTCCTACCTTGAATTGTCGCAGTTGATATATTGCATGAAAGTAAACGACACCACAAAATTGTTGACTGAGAAAACTCCTCGCGGGATAAAAACTCCGGCCCAAGCCAGTAATATCCAATATAAACAATAAAGACTTACTGTTTAGACTGACTAAACTTTAGTAGTTTCTGACCCCGTGACTGTAATAACCACTGCCCTCGCGGACTGTGTGCTTCTGCACTAGTTCTCGACCTTCTGGATCGTTGATCTCTTGTAGATCAATTGAGAACTCCTGTTCTTCTACAACTGGAACTCCGGTCACATTCATTGATCTTCAGAACTTTGACGATTATGTGAAAGTTGGGTTTTGGTGATTTGATTAAATAAATTTGATGTTTTCAATGATTTTGGTTGAATCACAGAAGATTGAATAATATGTTGGATGTGATAACAACAATCTCTCATATAAAAAAAATATTCAACCTATCTTTTCACGAAGCGAGGCTTGGTATTTATAGTGTTTAGGTTTTGGGGTAGTATAGGATATGTAGGATTCTTGAAAAACGTAAATTAGAGTTTCATGGTTAGCACAGTCGCTCGAGCGATAGGGTGCTCCGTTCGAACGATAGGCTAGCGAAAGTATTTCTATTTTGGACGCTCGAGCAACAACTTGGCGGCAGGCTAGCAGAAATCCGATAATTTTTTCTTCTTATTCCATAATCGAACACAAGGACTCCCAGACCATCCGTACGACCTACCAATTTACTCCTTTACTTTTAAAACTCTTTTACAACTATATTTTTGTCTAAAGATTGCCAAAAACTATAAAACCTAACAATCTGGATTCTAGTTGCTGTTTATTTTAATTTATTTATTTTTGTGGGGTTATATGTGGAGTTCATGTCTATTGCTGATGTTCAATTAATTTTAGTTGAAATTTATGTTTGGCAGATTTAGATGATAAAACCTATATGGTAAGATTTTTTCTTGTTAGTAAATTTGTTTTTGCTCAAACACCTGTTTTGTTTTGGTATTTAGTTTAAGCTCGCAATTCCACAGTTAGATAAATTCTTTTTGGCCAATGTTCTAATCTGAAAATGTTTGTTGTATGAAAATGAAATTTTGAATAATTTGAGTGAGGAAATATTTGAATTACCTTGTATGCTATCTGACTTGCATAACGTTACAGCTAAGAACCTTATTCTTGCTGGCGTGAAGTCTGTCATGTTGCATGATGAAGGAAAAGTGGAGTTTTGGGATTTGTCTAGCAACTTTATTTTCTCAGAGAATGATGTTGGTAAGAACAGGGCACTTGCCTCTAGTCAGAAACTACAAGAGCTCAACAACGCTGTGGTTATCTCGACTTTGACTACAGAATTGACGAAAGAACAACTTTCTGAATTCCAGGTAAAGTTTTTGTGTTTTTATTTTTTGTTACCCGTGATCATTGTAACTTTTGTGAGCGATTTTTACCTGGCAAGTATGTAAAAATCTATATAGAATTAATTCTTCAATGAGAACTAACATCTGTCATAGTGTTATCTAAAAAATTGATCATGAGATTAGTTCCTTCATGTAGCAGGCATGTATTAACTTATTTGAATTCTCAAGTGTCCTTGTTAATGATCAATGTCTTGAGAAGAGATTTCAAGAAATTAGATCTCATTAACATGGTCTTATATTTATTTATGGTAACAGCTGCTGAAATATGAATAAAATTTTTGTACAAGTACTGCCCCGTCACACCTCATGGACTTGGGTTGAAGGGTGCACTTCTATATTATCTGCTGATTGCTTATCCTTCCTTCACTCCAGATGGCAGAGATGCACACTTCTTTATGTGCTCACTTGCACTAAAGCCAATTACAAATGGCTCTCTGTCAAAGAATTGTTGTTGAGCGAAAACCTGCACTGTATATTATCTTAATTAGTTAACTCTAGCAATATCTATATCTCCCTTCCCAATGATCTCTTTGATCAAAACAAAATCGTTGAGATGTGCTTAGGTTGTTGATGAGACCTTGTTGCCTTGCCCGTGAATCATATTATAGTTGTTGACTTGTTGCTGTACTAGGTTACTGGATTTCCAATCACTCTGAATTTAGTAATGAATTTATGGATCTAAATTTCCTGCGAGTAGCATCACTTGCCAAGCTGTATTCACCTTGGATCGTGGAGTTAACTCTAGTCTTATTTTGGAGCCCTTCTAACTCATATCTCCTGTATTTAAGGTGAAGATTTACCATGAAGTGATTCAACATGATCAAGGGCAAATTGAATTTACAATCACGATTGGCCACATTGAAAGCTTGAGTTAGTGAGGCCATTAACTTCCAAGTCTCCGCTTTTAACCTTTTTTTATTGAATACCCATTTGCAACCTATGGCTTGACATCCTGTTGTGGGTCTCCTACTGTCCATATGTAGTTGGAGCGCAAGACATCTATCTCTTCAGCATACTAGGTGTTAATACTAGCGTTTGTTTGATTATTGTGATATCAGTAATTTTGAAGTTCTTAAAAGCTTTATTTTGCTCCCACTCTGAACTCCTCTTGAAAGATGCATGTTTCGAGACAATCAGCTTTTTTCAATTAAATTTTAGGAGTACCTTATACTTTCTTATGTATATCTCGTGAACCTGCATTAGTCAGACAGTTACCGTGTTTTATGGATGGAAGTGGCATCTACACAATATAATATCAATGGTTATTTATTATCTAAAGCAGGGTATTGATTTTAGTAATTCTAATAAGTTGGTAGGTTCGTGGCTTTTATATGATGTCTATTTACTGATGCTCAAATGCTGTCTCAATCTGAACTTCGATGGTTTTAGGCCTCCCTCCTTTTTGGTCATGTATATTGTATGTAGGACTTCACATTGTTCTTGCCTACATTTGATAATTTGTACTTGGATGCTAGTTGTTTTTATTTCCATATGTGTAGAAGTTCATATATTGGAGCAAAAACATTTCTGCGAAGGAAATACAGTAGTTTGCTCGTGCATTGCTCTTGAGAATAAGTACATTTATTAAATGAAGTGTGTCAAATGTTAGTTGGGAAGTACTTTGTTGTATATGAGTTCAGGGGTATGCGAGTGTTTCCTTTTATTGTTTGACTTAGTGGTGAGTTGAATTAATATTGGGGTTCATGTATTTATTTTTTATTAGAACTATCCTAGAGTTATGTGACTAGTGTAGAGGTACCTTTGTCATTTTTCATAGTTCTAATCCTAAATGTGATAGTTTTGTAATTTAAGAGAAATTAGCTGAAGTTTGAATTTTGTCTATGGATAGTGGAGTGAATAATATTTGGCACAAAATACAGGCAAGCAATGCGCTATCCACCAGGGGTGGTACTATCCTTTCAATGTAATTGTTGATACACTTGCTTGGTAAAATGGAAAAACAACACATAATTTGGAGATTTTAGACATGATATTTTGACTACCTCATAGTGTAGTTCAAAGAATTCATCGTCGTACTGTTGAAAGGAAAAATAAATTACAAAATTATTGCTAAAATGCATTGTACTTCCAGAACTTTTAGAATCTGCGCATCTTTTTGCTTATCATTGCAAGTGTGTAATGGCTAATCATTAACTAGATATCTGATCGACTGCTTGTGTTACAACATGCAATTTCCCTTTCTTTTTCGAGATCTGTCCCTTGCAATAATTTTCTTGCACGGGGATTTCAGATTGCTTATTTGCTAAGGATGTTGCAATTATGTACTAATTATGTATAATGATGATGAATGCAGGCGGTGATTTTTACTGACATCAGCTTAGAGAATGCAATCGAGTTCAATGAATACTGTCACAATCATCAACCTCCTATTGCTTTCATCAAGACAGAAGTTAGAGGCCTTTTTGGTAATTGTTTTTGTGATTTTGGATCAGAGTTTACAGTCTTCGATGTTGATGGAGAGGAACCTCATATGGGCATTATTGCATCTATCAGTAATGACAACCCTGCTCTTGTGTCGTGTGTGGATGATGAAAGGCTTGAGTTTCAGGATGGGGATCTTGTTGTGTTCTCGGAAGTACAGGGAATGACAGAACTCAATGATGGAAAGCCGAGAAAGATAAAAACTGCACGACCGTACTCTTTCATCCTTGACGAAGATACCACAAGTTTCAGTAGATATGAGAAAGGTGGTGTTGTAACTCAGGTAAAACAGCCCAAGGTTTTAAACTTCAAGCCGCTGAGGGAAGCAATTAAAGATCCTGGAGATTTTCTTCTTTGTGATTTCTCCAAGTTTGACCGCCCACCTCTCTTGCATTTGGCATTCCAGTCACTGGATAAGTTTGTCTCTGAATTGGGACGCTTCCCAGGGGCTGGTTCTGAAGATGATGCTCAGAGGTTGATATCTATTACCAGTAACCTGAATGATAGCTTAGGAGATGCAAAACTGGATGATATAAATCCCAAACTTTTGCAACGTTTTGCTTTTGGTGCCCGGGCTGTACTGAATCCTATGGCTGCCATGTTTGGTGGCATTGTTGGGCAGGAGGTTGTTAAGGCGTGCTCAGGGAAGTTTCATCCTCTATTTCAGGTTAATATTTTGTTTCCCAACATTCATAAGCTTCCTCCTCTTCAGAAATTATTCATATTATCATCTTTTCAACATTTGAATCCTATGGCTGCTAGTTTGATGTATTTTAGTGTTATATTGGAGTAAACTGACTCTTTGTTTCCTTTCTTTTCATGTTTGTAAAGTTTTTCTACTTTGACTCGGTGGAATCACTTCCTGTAGAGCCATTCGATCCCAGCGACTTCAGACCATTAAATAGCCGTAATGATGCCCAGATTTCAGTCTTTGGGTCTAAACTTCAGAAAAAACTCGAAGATGCTAAATTGTTTTTGGTTGGATCTGGTGCACTAGGCTGTGAGTTTCTAAAGAATCTAGCGCTGATGGGAGTTTCTTGTGGAAACCAAGGAAAGCTAACGGTCACCGATGACGATGTGATTGAGAAGAGTAACCTTAGCAGACAGTTCCTCTTTCGAGATTGGAACATTGGGCAGGCCAAATCCACTGTTGCTGCTTCTGCTGCTTCTATAATCAATCCTAATCTCCACGTCGAAGCTTTGCAGAATCGTGTGGGCCCTGATACAGAGAATGTTTTTGATGATACCTTCTGGGAAAATCTGAATGTTGTTATTAATGCCCTTGACAATGTCAATGCTAGGCTTTATGTTGATCAAAGATGCTTGTATTTCCAAAAGCCACTTCTTGAGTCTGGAACTTTAGGTGCCAAATGTAACACTCAAATGGTCATTCCCCATCTGACTGAGAATTATGGCGCCTCAAGAGATCCTCCTGAGAAACAAGCACCAATGTGTACTGTGCACTCCTTCCCGCACAACATTGATCATTGCTTGACATGGGCCCGATCAGAATTTGAGGGCTTGCTGGAGAAAACACCTGCCGAAGTAAATGCCTATCTTTCTAACCCGGACGAATATACATCTGCAATGATAAATGCTGGTGATGCTCAAGCCAGGGACAATTTGGAACGTATACTCGAGTGCCTTGACAGGGAAAGATGCGAATCATTCCAAGATTGTATTAAATGGGCTCGTCAAAAGTAATTCTTAATATTATTTTGTTATACGATTTTACCTGTATCAAATTGAAACATCTCTCCTTATAAATCTGAATAATTTTGCTTGTAGGTTCGAAGATTATTTTGCTAACAGGGTGAAGCAGTTGACTTTCACTTTCCCTGAAGATGCTGTGACAAGTACTGGTGTACCGTTCTGGTCAGCCCCCAAGCGGTTCCCTCGCCCCCTGCAGTTTTCTATTGATGATCCTAGCCATCTCCATTTCCTTGTGGCTGCATCCATTCTACGCGCTCAGACATTTGGTATTCCTGTACCTAATTGGCACCCTAAGAAATTGGCTGAAACTATTGATAGAATCACGGTTCCTGAATTTCAACCTAAGAAAGATGCTAAAATTGTTACTGATGAGAGGGCTACCAGTCTTGCTACTGCTTCTTTGGATGATGCTGTGGTTATTAATGACTTAATAATGAAGCTGGAGCAGATTCAGCGGAACTTGTCGCCAAGATTCAGGATGAAAGCAATTCAATTTGAAAAAGTATGTCCCTTTGTCTCTTAAAGATATAAGATGATGCACAACCTGTCATAATCTTACACCTCAGTGGCACCTTTCCTCATTTTACACGTATGTTGTGCCTCTGGTTGCCATTGCTTTGCTTGCAAGTTGAAAGAAAGTAGAAATGTGCCTTGTGATGTATCTTTATTCATGTAGGAGATAGAAGCATGTTTGGGAAGTGTTAAAAAAACATTGTATATTATAAATAGAAAGAAATGAGTGGTGGATTAGTTGGTAGTATTTGTGGGTCCCTTGAAATGTGTGGATAAAAGTGACTAGAGTGTTTATAAGCACAAGCCACACATAGGCTACGCTTTCACAATTTTATATCGAAAGCTACATGGTGGACTTTAAACTACAAGTCTACAATCCATTTCAAAATGAGTAAAGGTAATTCCCAACCCATTTTCCACTCATCACACTAAACATGGAAATTAGATCAGCATCTCTTCCATGATGGATGGAAAACATGGTTCCTTTCCCTTGTATTTTAAATCCTTCAATCTCGTGAAATCTGTTTTTTTTTTTTTTTACAAAAACATCAAAAATCATATTACTTCTATATTTACTCCTTTCCTTGACATTGTTTATTGAAAATGCAGGATGATGATACAAATTACCACATGGACCTGATAGCTGGGCTTGCTAACATGAGGGCTAGAAATTATGGCATTCCCGAAGTCGATAAGTTGAAAGCCAAATTCATTGCTGGACGGATTATCCCCGCAATTGCAACTTCCACGACAATGGCTACTGGTTTGGTTTGCCTAGAGCTTTACAAGGTCATTAATGGAGGGCACAAGTTGGAAGACTATCGTAACACATTTGCTAATCTAGCTCTACCTTTATTCTCCATGGCTGAACCTGTCCCTCCTAAGGTAATCAAGTATAAGGACATGAGCTGGACTGTGTGGGACAGATGGATAATCAAAGGTAACCCTACACTTCGGGAACTGCACAAATGGCTCGAGGATAAGGGGCTGAATGCCTATAGTATTTCATTTGGAAGTTGCTTGCTCTACAATAACATGTTCCCAAGGCACGAGGAGCGAATGGACAAGAAGATAGTAGACCTCGCACTGGAAGTGGCAAAGGCTGAGCTGCCACCATACCGCCGCCACTTGGATATAGTAGTAGCATGCGAGGATGATGAAGAAAATGACATCGACACCCCTCAGATATCAGTATACTTCGACTAGCTTTTCTCGAACATTGACGATGTTAGAATTGTAGGGCAAACTATTTATACACGGCCATCCTTCCATTTTGGTGCTATAAATTGATAACTCGAGGCTTGGTAATAACTAGCGAAGAGGCACACACGAAGTATTGAACAACGTTCTTTACATTATTTTCTGTGTTTTCTATCTGTTTTTCGATGACTTGGGCTTTGTGGATTGAACGTCGTTCTTTGCACTTATCTGCTATTCGATGACTTGGGCTTTGTGGATTGAACGTCGTTCTTTGCACTTATCTGCTATTCGATGACTTGGGGGTGCTGTGTCCGGGGTCGGTCTTGTGATTTTCGGGGCTCAAGGCGAACTCCATAAATTAGGCCTCCCAAATTCAACGTAGATACAAAATTCAATAGTGTATTATGCAACATATTGTCAACTTAAAATTTAATATTGCTAACTTAAAACTTAATAGTAAAATAATAAAAGATTTATATTATAAAGTAACAAAACCAACAAGAGTTCAAATGATCGGTTAAATACTATTTGCATCATCTTTAGAAAATATGACTCTTTTTGGACTCATTTCAACCAAATTATCTTTCATTTTTTATCACTATTTTCCAATTCCGAGATCCTCCAAATTCAAAGAAAATCATCCCTCTTGATTTAAATTTTTAAGTTGGTCATCATCTTTTTCATTCTCATCTAATTTAATTTACATTGACGGGTTGAATTACTTCTTCATTCTCGTGTTTGACTTTGAACTAAAGCCATATCATTTCATTTCCGTTTTCTTTTTTTGAGCTCTAGACTCGTATTTAGGATAATGTGATTACTGTCTAATTCCATTGTCACAACTCAAAATCTTGAATCAAAATTAATGCATCATCTTTTATTCTTTTCCTTTAGAGAATTTAAGTAATAAAGACAGAAGATTTTCTGAAAAATAAAGGGAAAATTAGAATTAAAATTCATCAAATTTAAACCAACAACACTAAAGAGAAATCAAGAGAGTAAACACGCAATAAAATAATCAAAATAACTTCTCCTAGTTTAATCAAAATCCAACAAGGTCTAATTTCTTCAATCATGATACCAATATTTATTTGTATAAATATCCAGAACAATGAAGAAAAATGATTAACTTATCAAATAAAGAAAACCCCATTGCAAATTATACAATTCTGACTAATTTTGAAGCGATGGGTTTCGGCTATTCTCACTGGCACGCACATAAGGTATATGATGGGGCTTTGAATTGATTTTGTCAATTTTATATTAAAAAATAAAATAAAAATCTGAGGCCCTATAATTTTTGGGCCTGAGGCATGGCTGTGTCTTATGTCGCTCTTGAACTCTCTTGTGTTGATTTTTGTTCGTGTGACTAAATTTATGCTAGATTGAGCAAGAGCTTTTTTTTGGATCCGTTAAATAAATTGTATTGATCAAAATTATGATAACTACTCTGGGTCTACCCGAGCATACGAAATAAGACATTACAATGATCAAATGATCCTTAAACAAGTGATCGATCATGAATCAAGGCATTACAACTTCGGTAAAACAAGTACACGACGTTCTAAATTGTAGTTTGGTTTCAAATCCTCCTAGAGGAAATGAAAAATGAATCTGTTAATAAAGTTCATATAAAGTTCATAACCATGCTAGCCGTGAATCGTAGCTGGAAGGACCTTAAGATCTTTGAAGCTGAACTGATTTGATGTATTCTGCATAGCTGGATTCGAAGTTGTCCATTGATGATGGTCACAATCGAATACTTATCAGTGAACACGTATATACGAAGGCCATCAAATTGAGTAAAGGTTGCCTTCATATTTATGCCTTCGAAATCAGTTTACCCAGTTGGATGTTTGAGCAACAATATGTGAAGAGAAATCTTCAAATTGCTTACCTTGTGGATAGGTAGCACACTGCCTTTTGGCATCCAGAGCAAAAACCATATCAACGTTGGGCGGCTCTTTGTTGAAGAGGAAACTTCCAATTGCTTACCTTGTAAATAGGCAGCATACTTTGCATTTATGGCAGCAACAATAGAACCATATCAATGCTGAAACTAAGAAAACCGTATGGACGAGGATAAAAGGAACAATAGATTGCAAGGTTGGATTTGGATAACATCTAATCGAGCAGTCTATCAGAAAACAAAGCTGGAAATCCTTCGAGGTTATATGGTCCACCACAGAATCTGTTGAAGAAAAGGCATCATATGACTGGTCATTATCACAAATCTTGGATGGCCATTGGACCTTCGAACAAGTGCATTACTTCTATCCCAATAGCCGCCTGGAATAAGGCAAGACCAAGCTGGGATTCCAAGCATGCAAGCTGTCGAAAATTTAGGATCATGCTCTCGAGCAGGCTGAGTATACGGAACAAACCGACCTGTTGGAAACAACTCCGTATGATCCCCATTTTTTTCCTTATTATAATGAGAAATATGACCTTCGGAGATGCTTTTTTGAATTGCAACGGTCATATTTCTCATTTTAATGAGGAAAAAATGGGGATTAAACACACGCAAATGCGCTGCCCAGAAATAGACCCTCCAGACAAGTAGGAATAGGAGTAAGAAACAGATGTTGAAATTAACACATGCAAGGAGGTATGAAGATGATGTAATGCTACCTGAGTACAAGGCTAGGCAGACAAAAGCATAGGCTGAATTCAAAAACAATTTTGGAAAGCTTTTGAAATTAGGCCAAAACAAATTACAAAAAAATGATTTTTTTTGCCAAAACAAGTAACATAAGACTGCAAAAGCAGTCTACTATCCTGTTTTACTGCAGGGACAGTGAGAAAATTCAAAAGTTTGAATTTATTGCCCCACTGAGTAAAAACCAGCAAACCGTGAACCTGAATCTTCATTTGTAGATCAAAACCCGCTGACCCACCCTACACATCAAACTTCAAGAACCAAACTGTCTTCTTGAACAATGGCAAGAACATACATGATTCTATAAGAACTTAGCACTCAAAAACCGGCAGCTTGCTTACTAATTCTCAATCCCAAGGGACTGGAACTCGATTACAAACCTGGACTTAATCCAATATAGCTGTTTTTGAGTTCGAATTTGCCAGGTAAAGAGTCAGAATTCGATATAAGCACTCAGAAATTCAAAATCACCAAAGGGGGATGCAACTTCAAGCTTAGTACAAACCATTAATAAGGTTGAACAAAACCTACCAGAAACTGTCTTGAATCTGAAGATTGAATCCGACCAGCACTACCATCTGAATCTAAGTTCAAGCAACACCAAAAACTTCACGAAACTTCAAGAACCATGCATAAGCTACTGGCCGAAATTAAGCAGCAATGCTTCCTTAAAACATTCTGGCCGAAACATAATACTCCAAGCAAACTTGAAATCTTCGAAACCAACCTTTTGAAACTCGACAAATTTTGTAAAATCTGCCTTGCTGAATTCGAAATACCAAGTTATGAAGGTGAAATCGAACAAAGATCAATGAGCTCACAAATACAAGGGCAATTTTAGCCAGTATTTCTTTCACTAAAGTTGAGAGCTTCTCTCTCTAACCCTTACATTTTGACTCAATCTTTCTTTATATGTCCAGTTTTGAACAAGAGCTATTTTATGTCTACGCAAAATGTCTTAACTGCTTAAAATATCCTTGTCATAGGTACTCGATTGAAACTATATCTTACCATTATTCTCATTTCTTATGATAATATAATCCATTTTAGCATCATTAGTTTCCTTTCAAAAGGAGCAGCATATTACTTAATAAAAAAGGCCTATAAATAGGGGAAATAGTCATTTCAAAAGGCCAAACTCAACAAATTCCTTGTATCACACTTCAAAGTTGTTTTCAGTAAGAATCACTCCTTTATTTTACTACCAGTGGCAGATTGTGCGTAGCATGATTATTGTTTTAATTGTGTAAGAGATTTTATTCAAACGATTATATATTTTAGACATGTAAACATTTAATTATATAGAGTCAATAATGTGAACAAATGAGTTTATGATATATTCGAGTTGTAGTAATATTTTAGAAGCAGAGCATCACCCTTACATATTCCATTGTATAGACGGCTTCACGTACGTTCCAATACTATCTTCTAAAAAAAAATTATTCATGTGATAAAATACACGACTTTAGAATATTAGTTCATGCGTTTAATTTTTATAACTCCTCATGAGTGACATATTAAGAATGAAAATCACAATTATTGAAGAAAGACATAGAGCATCACTTGATAATTGCTAAGTTCCAAGTACTTCCACCTATACATGTCAAATAAGAAAATGTTCTATTCTGTAGACAACAGTACCTAATTACACAAAGTGACTAAATGGTAAGTCGACGAACTATAGCTCCTCTAGTGCAAATACACGATCTGCAAGGTTTCTTTAGTCCTGTAGCTCTTGTATACTTTTTGAAGTTCGACGACAGTATCATGAAGGTAACCAACAGGTTGTGGTTGAAAAAAGTAGGAGGTTCTGGGAGACAAGATGCAGTAACCGATTTATTGATGTCTTCTACTGATTTGCATCATCGTATTATGATATGTTGATATCTTCTACTGGATTCTTGAGTTGAAGCCTTAATTTTTCAGGGTTGCAATAAAAACTTTAAATTAACTTTCTATAATTCAACTTGGCTGAAGAAGGAATAACTAAACAAATCATACCCTAAATTATCAGTTCTTCGTAATTTGATCATACATATGCAAAATGGTCGGTATGTTTTTCATTGTCCACATGGAACCACATGCTCTCAGTTGTGTTGGACTTGCTTCTAGTTGAGAGCAAATTATGTATTTTGTTAAAGGGAATAGGTATGACTTCGCTTCGATACATATTGTAAGTACTTTACATGCCCGTTTTCAAAGATTGTAAGGTCAACGTTTCTTTTATTAGCATAAGGAGCAGAAGACCAGTGCAAGGGGACAATGTACACATCTCCCATTTCCCCATCGAAATGGATCATCACCAATTTCAGTGCAAACCAACATCAAGAAACTCAATATCCAATTGTGCCTTTAACCAAATGTTCACTAACTAATACCAAATATGGGCCCTTTTATGTTTGACTAACCAAAGCTTGTGGATTACATTAAGTGGTTGAGAATGTGAAGACCAATATAAATTAAAAATATTGCAAGTTGTTATTGATACACATATATAGTGTCCATTTATTATACAATTGATAGTGATTTGTTCGAACATCTATTATTTTCACCATGTTTTTATAACCCAAGATTAGAAAACACATTGGCACAAAAGAAAGAAAAAGGGTGTCGAATATTGGAAGAAATGAACATTTTAGAGCACTACAAGAAGATACAGAGATTTCTACTTGCATATAAATATATCATTTGAAAGCTTGTCAAGTTTGGAGTTCTGCAATTTATGGATCACAATTTGTACTTAAATTCTCGCGAATGTGACAAGCCTCCAAAAATGCTTCGGGCACCGGTTTTCGGCCGCCAAACAAAGATTTCCAAAATCTGCTGGGACTTAAAATTCTACTATTCTAAAGATGCTTTGGGCATATTTGCGCACGATATTCAAAACACAAGTTGCAAGTTTGGGAATGAATTGTAGGTTCTTGCTACGAGATGTTTACGAGTCCAAGTAAACAATAGCACTTCATCTTCGAACATCAAATTCGGGAAGTTTCTTTACCCATATTTATACTTATCTTTAAGTTTTGTCTCGTTTGTTTGATAATATGGATCGTGTAGTTTTAAGTTTGGTGGTCGAGTCTTGTAGTTTGTTAGTCCGAAGTTTTACTATCGAGTCTGAAAACATGAAAAATTCGAAATTTCCAAAATTTTGAAAAATATTTTCTTTCATAATGTTGTTGCAAATCGACTTGGATTCTTACTTCAATGTGATGAATTGTTCGCGTTCGAGAGTAATTCTTGAGGATTGATGAATATTTCTATAAATTGTGTTTCATATTTTTATATTATTTTCTAGTGTTAGATTCCATATTTCAAGCATCAAAACTAATTCTTTTTTTTTAATCAATAAATGTGAAATATATTGATAAAAAATCATGTACAAATATACGGGGTATCCCCGAGCAAAACATCAATCATATGGGACATACTAGGCAAACAAAAGAAAAAAAGATATACAAACGATATGAACTAGTAACCCATAGCTAACGACTCCTAATGAATCAAAACATTCGGATATAACGAGAATATAACTTTGTATATGTGTGTTTTGATTCGTCTAACAATGTTATCAATATGAAGTCCTCAAAAAACCCCATATTTCTTGCTATCCAAATGTAGTAGAAGGTGCACGCTAATGCAATCCTCTTAACCTTGCTTTGCAAAGATCCCTCGAGTTTCCTTCTTGATCCACTTTAATACACTAGCAATAGTAGTCATCGCTCTTCTAACGCCCACCCACTCCTTGATATTCTTCCAAACACACGAAGAGAAGGAGCATTGAAAAAATAAATGACAGTTAGTTTCCTCATGTGATGCACAAAAAGCACAAATAGGATCAGCATTAAGGTACGGTAACCTATCCTTGGTAAGCAACTTAGATAGCGTCCCCAACCAAAGAATGAAAGGTGCTTCGGTGTGATGCACAGTCTCCACACTTCAGCAGTCCAGCCCCTCTTTACTCCATTCTGTCTGAATGACTCCATTGAATTATAGACAGAGACTAATATTACAACAGAATGACTCCAAAGATCTAACTTCTTGATTGAGCTTTCAGAGAATAAATTTGGGAGAGCTTAAATTGTAACAATGAGTATTCTAAATATAAAATAGTTCATGGCTGTGTTGATGTCTAAGATAAAAGTGGTTGGTCGAAGGTCCAATCTGAGTATTAACTGTTAACTAGGATTTTGTTCCCTACTATCATCCCAATAAAACACTATGCACTAGTCAATGTTAAAAAGGTAAAGTTGTCTTATATTGATGAGTGAAAGCTAGCCTAGAGTAATTAGGTCTTATGTATCACCGATATGTAGTAAAAGATCTACCAAGGAAAAAGACTGTCATGAGTGTAAGAAGGAAAGCTACCTAATGTTCCAAAAAAGAGTTAATTGCACGTCATATTTTTCTATTGACAGATTAGATAGGATACCATTGGGCTAAAGTTGAAATTTTGAAATGGTGTTAAGGCATAAAATGACTATTTGGGCGTTGGGGTTTGAGACCAGAGGGTTAGTACCAAAAGGATACTTAATTGCTTAGTCCTTTCTACGTGGAAAGTAATGACGGAAACTCACTTGGAGAGTAAAGCATCTATAAGTTTCAACTCTTTGAATCAACGTCGTCTGAATGTTCTCCTTGAAAAACACTAGTAATGCTACATAACATGCCACGAATTTATATATTTATTTTTATAGCATTTACACCCCCAAAATTTCAATTTTATAGCACATTTATCCACAATGCTTTGGTGCATGTCACAATAAAAAATTAAATTGACCAAAAAGATTATTATACCTTTATTTTTAATTAAAAATATAAATAAAAAAGAAAAAGAACGAAGAGATAAATTAAAGAGAAACAAAATGCCCCAACCAACTACCGTCCCCTTCCTATTACATCCACCGGGTCGGGCGTAACAAGCATTCATGGCAACTGAGATATTTCAACTTTAGCGGCAAATAGAGTCCCGCTACTTCGCTTTGTCAATTACCAAGAAATAGGCAGTTTATGTAGTAAATATTGCGCCTAGAACATGTCCAAATTGATGTAAACACCTTGAATATCAAGGACAAAAGAAAACAGATTAGCATTCACCCAGTATCTGACTTGTTTTAGACAGACTACAAGACCAATTTAAGTCATAACTCTTTCTCCTGCATCAACAATGACACTAATGAGTACACCACAAAATAATCAAACAGGCAATTGTTACACGATCAACTTCCTTCATCAAGTAGAGCAAATGTATTAACATGATGAATGCAATTGTCAACAACAGACGAATGTTAAATTTACAGTTCCTCCATGCTCAGAAGTTATCATGTTGTATAACGAAAGTTACAATCAAAGAAGACACAACAAAATCCCAAGATTCATAGATATACATGATTAAGTTGCAAGTACATATGCACCGGTTCCCGAGTGCGTGAGCACAGCTAAAATTGAAGCTGAGACTACTAAATTGGTGTCACATAACCCTGTTGAGGTTAGATCCTGTAATGAAATAAACATTCAAGAATATGGAAGCCTTGCTACTGTACCATGTGTACAGAATTTCCATATAAGCAACTTTCTCAAGTTAAATTTAATCCATGAGCTTATATCTTTTCTCCTGGACACCACTGACTCCCATTTGTATCTCTATAATTGTATGAAGCGGCGTCTGCAAATTACGAAACCGAAATTTGTAGCTTCTTTGCATATTAAGCATTAATTAAAATTCATATTCACTGATTCCCAATGGTAAAGATTGTTGTGATATAAGAAACAGTTAGATATTATATCATAAAAGCGTGTATATGCTATAAATGTTGCAACTACAAATAACTCCTGGTTAGATGTAAAAGAAATTGAGAGAGAATTTGTCAGTTCCATTTCATGCGTAAACTACAGGTGAATAATCATCTTAAATTATCAACCATCATGCTCAAATTACCTCTATATGGGGTATTTCTTTCAACGGCCTGTCAGCAAAATATGCATATAAAGCTCTCAGTACCGCCTACAAGACAGTATCATAATAACAACATTTTAGCACTTCGAAATACAATGCCATTTTAGGAAGAGACTTCAGTTACATGTTGAAAAGTGAAACCTGGTGAGATACCACCACAACCGGAGCTCTTTGTCGCTCAAGTTCAATAATCACAGGTTCCAACCTGAAAGAGGCCCAAAGGCAAAATAACATTACCCAAGCATAATAAACAGATAAACTGAATTTTTCCAAGAATTAGCAAAGCATTTTAATACAAACCTTTGTATGACATCTAGATAAGATTCCCCACGAGGATATCTATATCTCAATTTATCCTTTTTCCTAGACCTGAGATACATAGAACACAATAAACCTCAAGAACAAGTGACTTCAAGAATTGCCCCTGCCCCGCACAAAAAAAATAAAAATAAATAAATAAAATGAAAAAAATGAAAAAAAGAAAGAAAGAAAGAAAAAAGAAGGAAAAGAAACGTAGAGTAGAATTGACAAGAATACAGTTTGAAAAACTCAGTACTGTATGCTTAAGAATATAAGCTTACACATCAAAAGTGCATAACTATGAGGAGAGGAGAGGAGAGGATCAGTTAACTAATTAATAATAATTACAAATTTTTATTTTATTATGCCCCTGTTTGTTGGCCTTATAAATTTAAAAACATAGTTTTGGATAGTATTTTTTGGAGTGTGTGGTTGAAAATGATGAAAAAGTTGAGGGTTTACGTATTGAATATTTTATAGTGTGAATATGCGGTAGAAAATGATCATGTAGCAAAAATTAAATTAATTTAAATTAAAGGTTGTCATTTTAGTTGTGTCTCATTTTATCTCTTTCGGCTTTTATTGTTCCTTCGAGATCCCTGTTTTAGAATCCAATATTAAGAAATTAAGCCTTTGGCTTTTATTGTTCCTTCGAGAATACTAGGGCTGCTCAATTAAGCCCCATTAAAAGGCCTTCCCTAACACAAGAAATTCTTCTACCTCGAAGGATCCTTTTCTCATCAATTGCCATCAAATCTAAAGACGATCCAGAACTCAAAGCAAACAAGGAAACAGAACTTGGATAAGATAAAAGATACTAAAGCATTTAGCCAAAAGAATTGGTATCTTATTAACCAAAAAGATTTAAAAAGCAGCCGTGAACCTTTCACATGCCGAAGGTGACTCAAGGAAGAACATACTTTCAATTCCAGGAATAATAATCAGATTACCGAGGATTTTCACGATTATAACGATGGACACAACACAGGAAATTTTTCCGATACACAGTGAGTTCACAGTTCAACTATAGTTCTGCTGGAATCAGTATGTAACAACAGGATCGGAGACGTAATAAATGTTTAGATCTGTCACAAAGGTATATTTAAATCGAATTTGAGGATGATGTTCTACAAATCTCAAAATTTATCATGGTAACATGACAGAGAAAAATGAATCTTAACAAAAATAATTTACATCCGAGAAGATGTTGGTCTTATTTGATTGATAATGAAACAATGGTAAAAAATAATCATTAGGGTTAGACACCCATCACGAATATCATACTTTCAAGTCAGATAATACTATGCTTCAACTAAGCCCAAATATATTAAAGGGATAAAATATAAGTTCAGAGAACTGAAGCATACTCATATTCCTCGGGCATATTTTTCTTTATTTCTTCATAATTCATCCCATCACACACACCAGCATTAATCTCATCCAGTGCACGCCATTGTATCTACAAGTGAAGATAAAATTATGAAGAGATTCAGTGGTCAACTAAAACAATGGCGGGAACACAACCTACCTTGGGGAATCCAACTATTGGGCTAGCAGTTATAATTGATCTCTGCAACGTGCTGGTCCATATCTAAGCCACAGGAGAAACATGACGTCAAAAACGATAAACTTAATCTGGTAATTTTATGCGATGTTAGCTCCAGTGGATGTTCAAGGAATTATAATTTTTTACAGAAAAAAAGGCTACTATTCAATATCAGAGAACACATTGAGATGAATTTTTTACTCTTCAAATGGATGTTTGAACTAAAGACACTGGTACAATGACCAGCAATATTTATTAAAGAAGAATAAATTTAGAGCCATCTTATATTTTCAGCAGTGACAATGATGCTGATTATCACCTTGCTTTCTAGAGTTGAAGCAATAGGCATATAATCTCAAAAACCATGATACTGTGGTGACACTATATCCACCCAGACATGGATTCAAGCAGAACAAACAATTAGCTTATTTCAAGAAAGAAAAAATCATGCAGAACAGATTATAATGTTAATATTAGAGAAACTGAAATAAGGCCGCTAATTTATAATCTTGCCCACACCCTCTATCCTTGCAGCCTTTAAAAAGAGAGAAATCAGGAGAGCAACACTACAAACTCAAACATCATCAGTGCCAAAATTACAGATAGTTAAGAAATTGACATGATTCATATCTAAGCCAAAATGACCATAAAATGCACTATTCTAGCAACAAATGGATCAGATCTAAGAGATTATTAACAAGTTAATAGTAAATTTATGATTTCCAGCTAGCCAACTCGAATAAGGCTATCTATTAGGTTAAGATGTTTTCTCAGCAAATACTTCATTAGATTTTTTTCTATAACTGAGAGACTATCCAATCAACACTGTATACAAGACAGGGCAAAGAAAAATTCTGAACTTAAAATTCAGAAGAACTATATAGAAGATTTTATCACACGTCTAATTCTATCTCAGAACTCAAATTTTTTAAATTGGTAATACTTACAGAAGCAGCCCTTTCGTTTTTCAGACGCTTTTCAACAAAATTAGCAAGTTTCTTCGCATAAAGCTCTCCAGTATCACTGTCAAAATGTATTAGCACGTTAGATTAGGTAATAGTGAAAGAAACAAGTCCATATCACAAAATTGTCAACTCAAAAAGAAATAGAAGAATAAATTATTTGTCAATAGCAGGTCGAATTTGTTGTAGTTTCATGCTAGTGGAATTCCATGACATCTAAAGCTTAAGTATGATGAAGGGTTGTTGAAGAGATATATCAACATTCCATCACCCCTTAAGCCAATTAACACGGCTCCCTTACCCTTGAAATTCTGTTTCCGAACCAGAATTTGCAGAGGGTCAAGTCTCCTTTCCCATGCATTTTGCTTATTTTCGACTATCTCTAGATGTATTCTGGTTATTTATACCCAACTTGTGCAGTATAGGATCTTCAAGAAAAAATTGTTGAAGAACAGCTCTTGGATTTTTGCTTCGTTTGAATGAGAATAAATTTACCAAAGATGGATCTTCACTTTCAACGAGAGAATTATCAAAATTAAATCAGAGACTCAAATATTCTATGCAAATTGAGTAGAAAATTTAACATGATTTAAAAAATAGAGAACCTCAACACACTGTCACCACCAATTCTGCCTCTAACATTGTCACGGCTCTCTCCATGCCTAGTAAGCAGAATTGGTCTTGGCGTCAGATGTGTATTCACCTGCAAAATGGAAAGAACTACAATCTGAAGTCATATCTTTATGTCAATATATTTAAAGCAGTGTAAAAAGAAGGGAAAGAGAGGGAAAAAAAAAAAAGCCCCTCTTTGAGCCCCATTTTTTGAGAATAGATTATGTAAAAAGTGATTTTTTTTGGAGAATGTGTAGTTAAAAAATGTTTGGATTTACTTGCAAAATTATTTATTTGAGAGAATGTGTGGTTAAAACAAAGTTTGGAGAAAAAAAAGAGTTTTAAAGAATGGGGATCAAACATGGGCAAAAAAAAAAAAAAAAATGAATAACCGGATGAAGGGTAAGGGCATGTTCTCTTTACCATTTTCAAACCTTTTCTGTTTTTGATTTTCCAAAATAGGGAAAACGCGTTCTCTTTTCCATTTTCGAAAACGCATTTTTGAAAACAAGTTAAAAATTTATAAAGAAAACACAAAATGACAAATTTGTCGTTTTGAGTGTTTTCAGTTATAATCAAGTCAAAATTTTCAAAACGCGTTTTTGGTGTTTTCAAAACAATTTTTCAAA
Source organism: Fraxinus cuspidata (assembly GCA_903798385.1). Classification (NCBI taxonomy): domain Eukaryota; kingdom Viridiplantae; phylum Streptophyta; class Magnoliopsida; order Lamiales; family Oleaceae; genus Fraxinus; species Fraxinus cuspidata. Next base: position 22,549 of record CAIGRP010044362.1, read on the forward strand.
ATGTCAAAAAGAACACGTTTTCAACAATCTCAAAATGGACA
>CAIGRP010044394.1:0-18373 GCA_903798385.1 Fraxinus cuspidata
ATGTATCCATATGGTTCTTTGTATCTACTATTCATAGTAAGTAGGAGAAATCATTAATTCTTCTCTTGAATTTATACAATGTATTTGAGGACCCTTTGTACCTATAAAAGGCCTTGTGCTTGAGACATTTCATAGAGCCAAGCCATAGAATACAAATATCTTTTGATAATTCTTGTGTTTTCTCTCTAGCCTTTCTTCCCATAATTATTTATTTCCAACACATGTAACTCCTATTCCTTGCCTAATTCTAACCACCTAGAGCCCTCTATATATACATGCACAATATCTTCAGCCCTTACATTCAAATATTCCCAAAGCATTTTACAGTATATACAACCAAATTCTTTTCATCCACAATAGAACAAGATCAGAACTGTTCAGTTGTTAATCTCTAAATTATAGACGAGTCATCTAGTGCTCCAAGAAGCAGAGATCATAGCCGATAATGGATAAAATTCGAAGTTGCCAACAAGAACTCTGCAACTCTGTATTGGATGCCAGGAATTTTATGGAAGCCTACAAAATCATGGTCTGTGTTCAAAGTGCTATCAAGATTTTCTCAAAGAAATGATAGCCAAATCTGTAGAAAAAATATGCTTTAAGAAAACAACTGCTTCCCCCTACTCTTCCTCCTCCAGCTCTTCAGCTTCAACAAATTCGTTAATCGATCCATTGGTTGATGTGACGAATTCTCTTACACTTAATACCAAAACTAATCTTCTTCCATTGTGAAGAATAGATGCAAATCTTGTAACAAGAAGATTGGATTGACAGGGTTCGATTGTAAATGCGGGGGAAGTTTTTGTGGGATGCATAGATATCCAGAGGCACATGCATGCAAGTTTGATTACAAGACTCCTGCTAGGGGCTGTTCTGATGAACGAAAATCTAGCCTGTAAAGGAGATAGACTCATGGATAGGGTTTGATTTCAAGAAGGTTCAATGTAGACATTCTTGTTAAATTTATTCATCCTAGGAAGTAGGAACATCTTTATTTGTTTAATTAATAATGGGATTGATTTCTTTTTATTGACATGTACCATCTATCTCATTGTAAATTTAGAATGGAGGAAAAAATAAAGGAAAAATGGTTTATCATGTCGTTCTTTTCCTTTACTGGGAAAAGGCCGTAGTTTATTGTTACTTTATTTCTTTTTGATTTGGAGAAGTTAAAGAAAAGGAATAAACAATATTTTGGGCTTAAAAGATTGTGTTTAAATTTGAAATTTTGTAAGTTTGTAGCATGGTTGATTAATATTTCCTCTCACAACACATCTTTCTGTAAATTTACAGCAAGTGTGTTTGTCAATAAATTTCTAACGAAACTCAAGTGTTCATTTAACTGTGGATACAACAAATTTTAAATATTCATTCATCTGAGTTACTATAACAATTGAAATCAAACTTAATTTATGTAGGTGTTGAAGAATTACGCACCGAATCGGTACTACTTGATTAGCAAATAAAGGAATGAGTATAATATAAAAATATGAAAATAATAACCACAAGAACATAAGATTTACGCAATAAAAATATACCACGGACAAAAAAAGGAGAATTTATTAATATCAATAATGGAGGATTACCAATTGTTGTGTAGAATGTAAAGATTTTGTTTAGAGGTTTATTCCTCATAGATATAGCACGAGAAAAGCTTAAGATGTGATCGTGTTCAACTATAACAAGTTCATACAATAATGGAGTGTTTTATATAAAAAATAAGATTAAAAAACTGTTAAAAGAAATGCGAATAGATTTTTCCAGATAAAACAGTCGCTTGAGCGGTGGTCTTGCGGCTATTGATTGAGCGACTGCCTCATGGACATTGAGCGCCAAAGCACCTATTTTGGACGCTCGAGCGAGACCAAGGCATGTAGTCCTTGCAGGATTTCTTTTTTTCCTATTGCAAATTGGACTTATTCAAGTGTTTTTCAAGTCCAACACAAATCCCGAAATCCCAACATAACTCCCATGTTGAATTCTAGATTTCGAATTCCAAATAGAATTCGGATTAGATCCTAAGTTTAATAAATCTCCACCTTGAACCGAATTTCATTGTGATAAACAAAACTTCAAAGAATTCTCTACTTGGAGACAAATTCTACTGTAAGGAATAAAACAACTCTTAAACTAAAAAATTATTCATAAAAAACCTTCTAACAGAAAATATTCTCCACTCTTTCACGAAACCCAACTAGAGGAAACTCAATAATTGGAAAAATATCAACTGAATCCAATCACTGCTCAGTAGGATTACCTTGGGCACCAAAGTTACTCGAATTATCCCCATGAGCAACAAAATCACAAATAACATAAATAATTACCGAACATGGCGGAAACATACCCAGTAACAGAATCAACATAAAATACTTCTGTAGAAGGTTCTTTGCTAGACTTAACACATTCGACTGCACTTAAAGCACAAGCTACTAAATCAGTTTTACTATACATTTGTAGAGGTCTAATATCTCTTCTATGTTTGTCTCTAGCAATTGAATACAATGTCACATGTTACGTCGCACCATTGAGGCTCCAAATAAAGCCTACATGGCATCTCACTTGGTTACTCAAGGACAAAGCCCAATGGCCCACAACCAACTTCATCAATGTTTGACCAAATTTAGATTATATACTGAAGCTCCAAAGCCTTTCAATCGAAGTAGTTGGTTGCGGTGAAGCTTCGAAGCCATTTAACCAAAGCCCACACTTGAATTGGAATGACACATCTCCTTTAAAGATGTCCTGTAGATGAAATCTTATTCGAAGTGTGACCTTTGTAATGAGAACTATGTCAAATCCTACTAGTATAGGTTGTCGGGTAGCCGCCTCTTTAAGAGCATTAAATGCGCAACTGGACTAGTAAGGTTAGCTTGATGCCTATGATAAGATGATTTGGCTAAGGAGATTAAGTCACGTGTGTTTTCATCCAACGGGCACCACTTCATTTGGAACACAATAAATACCCCCTCTTATATCATATGAAGGCCAATGCAACTATATACACTTGAAGTTTTATCTCATCCTTTCACTAGTTCTATCATACTTATATTGGTTGTATTAAATGCTTAGTGTTGGATTTAGATTCATGAGTTTTCGATTGTTATATATTATGCAATCTAGCTTATTTATGTTGTCAACACCCAAACATTTTTGTCTCGCATTATAAAGATCTTCTCCCATGCCCAAATCAAAATATTTTGTCGACTTGTGATATGTCCAAGCGTATTGGAATTAGATTGTGTGGACGTGAGTAGACCCGTTATCCATTGTCCATGTAGGTATACATAAATCGTGGTCAGCAAATTAGCGCCATCTGTGAAAAATGGCATTATAACCATGAATATCCCCATATAGAAAGCTCATCGAAAAGTTGTTAGGCATCCTCCTTTGGAAAAAGGAGTTGTTCTTGAAGAAAGAACAAATGGAAGCCCCAAGAAAAGAATTTGATAGCTCTACTGAAAAAAGTGATATAGTCTCTTGAAAAAGGAATTTTTGGTAAAGATCCGTATTTGAAGAAAAGACATTCAAAACATGAGTTTGGATAATGATGTTTCACCTAGAAGGGTGAGACAAAACCCTAAAGAAGGGATTCTCCAAGAAGCAGCTCCAGCAGGTTGACATCAACCTCACCACCATCATAGGTGAGGTGGAATGAGAGTTGCTGCCCAACTCACCTCGCGGAATAACAACCATGGCTGCTAACATGAGGAACATCACCTACCAAAACATGGTCATGCAAGAACTCTTTAGACAAATACAAGGCCAAGAGGGTCAACCAAATCCCTATTATGCTCCATAAGAACACTTTTCCCAAGTGCATGAAGTCCAGATCCAAAGAGCTCATTCCTTTCAATATGCAAGAGATGATAGCCCCTAGAAAGGGAAGTTGGACTGCACATCTCCTCGAATTATGCTTCGACCAACCCATCGAGGCCCCACTAAACATAGAAGACAACATTTCTCCAAAATATGAGCCGAAAAATATACCTCCAAAGGTCTGTTAGTGTTTTTAACAGACTTAGTCTGACATGACAGAGAAATAGACCATTCTAGTCACTTTCAACACTAGGCATCAGTCACTACCTCCTTTGTGAGGCTACATGAGGAAAGATAAGATCATACTCTACGAAACATCCCACCTAAAAATAGGCGCCAATGGAGGGAGGAAAACACAAAAAAAAGGTAGGCCCATCTCATCCGCCTCCCAGATACCAGGCCGATGAGGACGAGAATTCAAATGAACAACAAAGGTCTTGTAACCTTGATGATGATGATGATCTACCATTCTCATAAGGATTGAGAAATGTCCATGTCCCAAGCCACTATGTACCATAAAAAAATATCCAAGTATGATAGGATATATAACCCAGCCAAGAACCTGAATAGCTATAAAACTCACATGAGTATAGGGAACACCTCTCCTGCTATCAAATGTGGAGCTTTCCACTTGAATTTAGGTAGAGTAGCCAAATTTTGGTACAATTGAATATAGTCAGGAGTAATAAAAGCTGGTCGGACTTTAAAAGCGTCTTCTTGAAACGATTCGCAACAAGTAATGAAGAAGAAGCTCTTATCCAATTGCTCCAAGACATGAGATAATAGCCTGGGGAGATGTTGAAGAGTTTGCTAGCCCATTTTACTGATAAAATGACATTGTGTGGAAGTCACTAATAGGGAGACGCTGTCGGCCTTGAGGAAAAGACTTAACATGAATACCCTCTTTTGGAAAGAAGTACAAAATCACAATCCCTCCATATACGATGCTCTATTAGAGATGATGAGGTAGGAGATCAGTAATGAAGAGTTGATTGATCACATCAATAGGGCCACTAAGGGTCTTCCACCCCTTCAGAGGTAATGGAAAAAAAGGATCGACCTCCCATCTGATGGACCAACAATAGAACCTGGTCGGCCCCATTGTTGCCCCAATTCAGGCCAAGTACTCGCCACTGCTACATTGAATGTGGTGCCTACATTGCTTACGAGTACATAGACCCTAGCCCTAACGTACAGCAAAGTTGTCTAGGCAATGAACCATCCAAAGGTGGCAAGGTTCTCGACCTAGAAATCGGTCTGATGTACTTATCTATTGCATTTATCATCACTCTTACAGTCATGACACAGCCTACCACACAACACCTACATCTGGTCCATCCCCGGGCTAACCAGAGAAATGATCGACCCCCTCAAAAAAATCCGCCCCCATCTAGGTAAACCCAACAACATTGGCATGTTAACACAAGACGACCCCGTCGAGAAGCCTCCATACGACGAAGAAGAGAATACGATGGAGAAAGCCCTAGGGAAGGGTAAATTCAGCGCAAGGACTCCAAAAATATGTAAATAATATGCCCATTTGAGAAATAGACACGATATTTGGGGGCCCCTACGTTGGTTGCAAAACCAGGGTTGCCTAAAGGAAGTATATAAGGGAGGCAAAATACCCCTTGATGGCTAGTTACATAGTCGACAGCAATTCTCGGGAAAATCAACTACTTCATATCACCTTCACCCAAGAGGATACCGTGGGCATGCACTACCCTATTGCGATGCCCTTATAGTAAGGGAAGTGCTGGCCTGCAACGGATTGAAGTGGATGCTAGTAGGCAATGGCAGTTTTATCATCATCCATTTTAGAACCACTTTCACTAAGATGATTCTAGTCTACAAATTGACCTCATGAAAACTCCCTTGTATTGTTTCACTGGAGACAGCATCATCCCAAGGGAAAAACCACTCTTACAACGGAAATGGGTGTATCACCTCAAATGGCCCTTAATTTTATAGAATTGTTGGTGGTGGATAACCGATTAACCTACCACGGGGTCTTAGGAAGACCCATCCTAAAAGACTTATGGACTGCCATCCATCCACTACCTATGTATGAAAGTTCCTACTGAACATAGGATAGCCATGATTAAAGGTAATCAGATAGGAGCACGTGAGTACTACCTAAACTCCATAAGGAAAGCCGAGCCCAGGGATGTCAATATCGTGTTGATGGATGTTGACATGATCGATGCTCTTAAAAAAGGACAAACCACTGGGCTAGGGAAAGACATCAAAATGATTGACGTCCTAACGAGTTAGACCCTCACATCATCGAGTTCGAATCTCAGATTAGCCTTGGTAGAAAAATAAGAGAGCTTTTCGATAGATCCTTAAGATCCCACCATGGCATTACATGTGGGAAAGGACCTCACACCTGAGGCTAAGGAGAAGCTTAAACAACTCCTATGCAAAAATTTAGATGTCTTTGCTTGGTAGCATGATGAGATGGTGGGAATCGACCTTAAGGTTAGTTGCTACCACCTAAAAGTTGATCCTAAAACTGTCCCGCATAAGTAGAAAAGAAGACTCCTCAACCGCGAAAGGTATGAAGCTCTAAAGGAGAAGGTGAAAAAATTGATAAGCAATCGCCTCATCAGGGAAGCTATTTATCCAATGTGAATTTCCAATCCAGTCTTGGTTAAGAAGCACAATTGAAAAGGAGAATATGCATTGACTTTTTCAACCTTAACCATGCTTCTCCTAAGGATAACTTCCCTCTACCAAGGATAAACCAACTTGTGAATTACATCGCTGGACATGAATTACTGAGCTTCATGGACACCTACTCAATCTATAATCAAATTTCCATGCACCCAGCAAATGAAGAGAATATCTCCTTCATCATTGATAGAGGTCTCTATTGTTAAGTGATGTCATTTGATTTGAAAAATGTCGGGCTACTTATCAAAAACTCGTCAACAAGATGTTTGTTGATCTTATTGGTGAGACTATAAAGGTTTATGTAGATGATATTCTCATGAAGATCTTGAAAACGAAGGAACATGTGAAGCACCTAGATGAACTTTCCAAATTTTGAGAAGATACAGGATGAGGTTGGACCCCCCTTAAATGTGCATATGGTGTCGCATCTAGAAAATTTTCAGGTTACATGGTCAACCAAAGAAACATAGAAGCTAACCCACAGAAAATTAAAGTCTTGATCAAAATATGGTCCCCTCAAAAACTAAAAGAGATGCAGAACCAAACTCGGCATGTGGTAGCTTTGAGTAGCTTCGTCTCAAAAGCCTCCAACAAGTGCCTCCCATTCTTTAAGATCATCAAGGGAGGAAATAAATTTCAATGGACGAAAGAGTATGAACAAGCCTTTCAAGGCCCGCGTTCTCTCAAAACTTATGAGTGATAAGCCACTACACCTCTACTCGATCATATCTGAAGAGGCCATCAGTTCAGTTCTCGTAAGGGAAGAAGACGACCACCAACTACTTGTCTATTATGTTAGTAAAGCGCTCCTATTGACGGAGACCCGCTATCCCATTGAAGCAAGTTCTTCATAAGCCTAATGCCTTAAGAAGGTTGATGAAATGGGTTGTACAGCTTAGTAAATTTGATATCGTCTTCAAAGAAAGAACTTCTATGAAGGGTCAAGCCTCTGCAGACTTTGTAGTAGAATTCGCCATTGTTCCAGGAAAGGAAGAAATAATGGAACATGTGAAGCCCTTCACACGACACCTAATTGTGGATGGTTTATTTGGAGCTCTCAGGGACAGGTGTAGTTCTGGTTAGCCCAAAAGGTCACAAGCATAACTGCACGGTGAGGTTTGGATTCAAGACTACCAACAACGTGGCAGAGTATGAGTTCTCACAGCCAGTCTTATATTGGCTAAGGAGATACAAGTGAAGTGGCTGCTCATTAATAACGACTCTCAGTTAATAGTTAGCCAAGTTAACGACAACTTTACCGCAAGGGACAAAGGTACGGCTACTTATCTCAACCTAGTCATGGATTTTCTCTCGACCTTCAAAAGGTATTCTACGTACAAAAAATGCAAACATCGACGCTCTGTTGAAGTTAGCCAGTAGTGAAGATTGTGAGTTGCTGACTGTGGTACCTCTCGAGGACCCTCCTAGACTCTCTACAGTTAGGCAAGAAAGAGTAACGTGGATAAAAGGAACGCCCTCATGGATGCACCATAATCGTTTTTTTCTCAAGGACCAGGTCCTACCCAATAACAAAGAAGAAGCCTAAAAGCTTAAAAGGAGTGCTGGACATTTTGTTTTTCAAGATTATGTGCTCTACAAGAGAGGTTTCTCCATATCCCTCCTCCGATGCACTAGAGGTAAGGAGGCCACATACATCCTCTATAAAATCCACGAGAGTGTCTACTACAATCATATCGAAGGGCCCACATTGGCAGAAATGGTGTTAAGACAAGAATACTACTATCCTATGTTAAAAAATGATGCAATCCAATTGTGCAAAAATGCGATAAATGCCAACTTTTTCCTACTTTTCAAAGGCAACATTCTTAGCTAACAGTGGTGTCCAGCCCTTGGCTATTTGCTAAATGAGAAATTGGCCTCGCAGGCTCCCTACCTTAAGGGAGAGGTAGTGCAAATTTCGCAAAACCTAATACTTCCAAATTCTTGTGGAAGAATATCATATGTCGATTTGGGATCCTCCATTCATATACTAAACAATAGGCAATAATTTGACAACAAAAAGGAAAGGGACCTACGTAAATAACTTAGAATCAATAAACATTGCTCTATACCTCACCACCCCAAGCAACTCAACAGGTAAAACCTATCAACAAAACCATCAAAGTACACTTTGAAAAGATAACTCGATACCTCGAAAAAAGCATGGGTTGATGAATTGTCCCAGGTACTATGGGCCATCCTAACCACAAGTCGAATCGCCACCGGAGAAACCTCATTTTCCATGGCTAATGGAGCCAAGGCTATGAGCCCGGTAGAAGTTGGATTACCTTCTCTCACTCAGTTGCACTACAACGAAATATCCAATGACAAGTTGAGAAGATGTGAACTCGACTTCCTCGACAAAATGAGTGACTCTCAAATAAAATTGGTCATATATCAAAGAAAAACGACTCGTTCATTTCATATAAATGATCTGGTTTTGCGGAGAGTCTTCATTTCCTCGAAGGAGCCGGGAGTAGGCAACTTGGATCTGAATTGGGAAGGCCCATATCGCATCGAGGAAGAATTACGACCTGACACATACAGAATAGAAGACTTGGATGGGAAAATGCAACCAAATCCATATAACATAGAGTACCAGAGAATGTACTACAAATAAATACATTCCTTTTAGTTGGAAAATATTTCTTAGCTTATATAATTTTCCTGTTAATGTAATAAAGTGTGTTTCATTCAGAAAACTCAAACAATATGCCTCCCATGATGAAGTTGAACGTCATAGAGAAGCCTTTACATTGATGAACTGTTCACCATGTAGGGAAGCATGGACGCCTTGGATAAGAGTTGGATCCTAAAATGGACCACATCCTAATTCTCCTAGGCGTACATCATATGCTTCCCATGACAAAGCTGAACATCATGAGAGAAACCCCTACATGGATGAACCATCCACCATATAAGAAAGTATGGGCTCCTCGAAATAGAGTTGGATACCAAAAGAGACCACTTTCTAATTCTTCAAGGCGTACATCATCTGTCTTCCACAATGAAGCTGAACGTCATGTGAGAAGCTCTTATATGGATGAATCATCAAAATTCTTTGAAGCGTACATCATATGCCTCTTATGACGAAACATAACTTCATGAAAGAAGCCTCTGCAATGATGAATTATCCACCATCTAGGAAAGGATATGTGCCTCGAAGAAGAGTTAGATCCCAAAGGGGACCACCTATTAATTCTTTGAGGTGTACATCATATGCCTCCCATGACGAACCTAAACGTCATGGGAGAAGTCATTGCATGGATGAATCATCCAATATATAGGGAAGTTCCACAAAAATCAAGTTATTGAGCTTAGGTGTGGCAATCCCAGTTGTGTAGGAGGTCAAATCAAAATGGATGTTCATTTATATTTTCAAATTTATTACATCTACTTTAGATTAACTTGAAAGTTTAGCTATGCTTTCATATGTGGTGGCTATGGTTAGTGGAATATTAGACATGATAATAAAATGGGCGTATTAGATGAAGCTTCCACAATTGGCGAAAATGTAAGACATCGCAAAGTATATAGGACAATGCAAAGTATATAGCAAAACAAATTTAAGTCAAATTACATAGGTAAATCAGAAAATCCTATACGATGCTGAGGGTGGCATTGAGTCCCCCACCTCAGAAGTTGGAACCTCAGTAGCAAGAGCGTTCTGGCTGGAAGCTTCGTCATCAATTACTTCATCTTGGTCAACTTCTGTAACATCTAACTCATCCATCATGTCATCGACTGGGGTCTAAGGCACTTTCTCTAAGAACTCCATCCTTAATTCGGCAGTATACAATTCTAGATAAAGCTCCCCTACCCTGTCCTCCACCTCCACATACGCGAACCTCTGTCAGTAAGCGCTGAAGCATTGATACTCCTTAGTAATATAAAAATTGGCGATATAGTTCTTCAACTGCCTTCAAAGCATTTACCTTAGCCTGTTCTTCCACCTTCACATAGTAGGATAGCTGGGACTCCAAAAACCAAGCTTGATCCTTCAGGCCAGCATTCTCTTAGTTGGCCTTTTCTAGAGCCTCGGCAGCAAGCTTTTGATGGTTATCAGAAGCCTTCACCTTTTTTGTCAAAGAAGTCACTTTGCACTGGGGTTTGTAGACCTCTTTCTTCAGAGACTCAATTTCGACTAAAGCAGAATCCAACTTGGTCGACGTCAACATGCTGAACTTTAAGAGCTTTAACTTCAGCCTACATCTTCCTAGCCTTCTCCTCCTAGGCTAGTTTCTCAACTAATTTTCCAGTGCTTCTGAATGTCCTTCAAGATGGCTTCACATTCGAGTCTGACCTCAAAAGCCTTAGGATTTTAGCTTATTATGGTCACTAAGGTCTACAGCATCGCGGGTGGCAACATAATTCTGCCACCCCTTAATCTAGAATTTGTAAAAGTTTACAGTAGCAGCTTGGACCTCAGTAGGCAATATATCCAACACTGTAGGGGCAATCATCTCATCCTGTCCACGAAAAAAGTCTCTCTGACTTTCCAAGGGTCCTCACAGTAGAAGTCTTCTCAACTGCCTCAAAGGTCTGTTCTACCTCTTTAACAACCTCCTCACTGGATTCCCTGGCCCTTTGAGCTTTCGTAGCTAAAAAAGATGATTGCATCAGCTTAGCAGATGGGTGTGGGAGTAGTGATAGTTGAGTAACCGAACTACTAGATGTGCCGAACATCCCAATAGCAAAGTAGGCTGTGTGAGAGGTTTTCATTTTCTTCTGAGGCTCCTCTCTCATTTTTATTTTGCTTTCTCCTACGGCACCTCATCATTACTCTTTTTAACGTCCTCATTGTTGATGTTGTACAACTTTCATCTAACATGATTAGTAGCACCAAAGAAGGGCTTCAGAGCCTTGGAATTGACTATAGAGGTGGCCCTCAAGATAGAAGCTATGTCAAGGGTTGAATATTTCTTCTTCTCAAAATTTTCAGCAAAGACAATAGTAAAATGTTAATTTAACTAGTATGAAAGAAACAAAAAGTAAGAGCTTCATATCTCTGGAAGCTATCAATCTCAAGTCCAAAAAGAACTTGTTGTAGTCGATGAGGTGATCGAAGTGGCGTGACCTTTGAGGATGCCTGTAAAGGTCCTCGACAATGTCCCACTCAGTCTGGGATAGCTCGAATCGATATTCTGAAATTTCACAATATATAGCATCAATCATAGTCATTAAAATAAATGGACAAGTTCGAAGGAAAGCTACTCACGAGCTTTAGAATATTGGGTCGGCATGGTCTGCCATCTATCCCTCACCCAAAACCAGGATTCCTTTCACCCCTTGATAGAAAAAGGCAGACATACTATGAAGTGGGCATGGGCTCCCCAAGGGATCATGTAGTACCATCCCTTCGATATCCCATTTCCTAGTATACGGGATTGAAAAATTGTTCAAACAATGTGCAGAGGCATGTCCTCACCAAGCGAGGTCTTCTTCCAAATAAAGTAAGCCCTTACTAGGTGGAATTAGCTTATCGACTAGTGATTTGTCAAAATGTGTTGAAATTAGCTTGTGTGGACGCGAGTGGACCCAATATCATTTGTCCACATGTGTATACATAATTCGAGATCAACACTACCACTAGTAGTGGCAAGCGGAATTACCCATAACTTCATAACTCAACTGAGATGTATTATTTAATATGGACCATAAACCAAACTCCGACGGTACTGTACCAAACTCAAAATCCACCTAAGTTCCTAACTTATACTGATTAATATCCAAAGATTCCGTGGAGCTAAGCAAGACATGTAAATGGACCTTTTCTATCCCATAAGACATATAAGTGGCACATTCTCTGTCCCATCAGCACGAGCGGTCACCTTTACTAACTTTCAGGACTCCACCTTCCCAAGTGTACATGTACCCTTTTTTAATCAAAAGTACTCAAGCAAATAAGATTTCTCTTCAAATTAGGAACATCTCACATTATCAAGTGTCCTGACAGTCCCATCAAATATCTCGATTCTGATCTTTCTCATACTAGTTATCCTACGAAGGGGATTACTTCTAATTAACACAACTCCTTTGAAAACTGTTCCATACGTTGAGAACCAATCATGATTAGGACACATATGAAAAGCAAAAGTTGTGCCAAGAATCCAATCCTCGTCAGGTTTTGATTCGTCATCAGAAATAATTAAAAGTTCTCCATCTTTGTAACAATCTTCTGCAATTCGGGCTTCACCTGGATTTATGATTGTTTTTTCTTTTAACTTGTAGTAACTAATTTGTCTTTCTTCTGCAACTTATAATAATCCTTCCTAATGTGCCCTCATCTCTTGCAATAATTACAGACCTTATTACTGCAACTTATCCTTAATCTATCCCTCACATAATCACCATCTGAAACAATGTCATCTCTATGAGCCTCAAATCCAACAGGATATTTCATATTCTCCTTTGAAAATAGTGCATCATAAACTTCTTCAATAGTGAGAGTATCACAACTGTATAAAATAATGTCTATCAATAACATGTATGAAGCGGGCAGCAAAAACAATAATATCAACCCTAAATTCTCTTAATCATACTTGACTTCCAATTTACTTCCAAGGTCTTCAAATCAGCGATGATTTTCTTAAAAACAGTTATGTAATCTTTAAGTGATCTACATTCTATCATATGATGAGAATACAAGCATTGCCTCAGATGTAATTTACTGATTAGACTTTTCATTATGCATAATTACTCTAATTTCAACCATCATGCAGTGGTAGTTTTCTCCCCTAAAATGTCTTGAATAATACTATTTGAAAGATCAAAATGTATCTTTGATAAGGCCTTTTGATCCCTACGTTAGCTCTCCTCCATACTCCAGTTGAGGGCATTTTGTCAAATTCCAACAACACATCATATAATTCTATCGGAGGGAGCACTACTTCCATCTTTAGTTGTCAAAGTGAAAATCTGGTGTTGCAATCCATCAATAGAATATCATACTTCATAGTTGTCATCACAAAAAATAGATTTCAAACTGAGTTGATCGAACCTCGCTATGATACTTCTTGTTGAAAAATTACGCACCGAACGGGTACCACTTAATTAGTAAATAAAGAAACGAGTATAATATAACAATATGAAAATAATAATCACGGGAACATAAGATTTATGTAGTAAAATTATACCACGGACAGAAGAGAAAAATTTATTAATATCAATAATGGAGGATAGCAAATTATTGTGTAGAACATAAGAATTTGTTTCTAGAGGTTCACTCCTCATATATATAGTGCAAGAAGAGCATTAGATGTGGTGGAGTTCAACTATTACAAGTCTATACAATAATTGAGTGTTTGGAATAAAATAAGAATCATAAACTGCCAAAAAAGGTTAACATATTTTTCCCGGATAAGACCGATGCTCGAGCAGCGATCTCGTAGCTATCGAGTGATGGTCGGCCACTCAAGTGACCACCTCACGGACGTGAAGCGCCTAAACTCTTGTTTTGGACACTCGAGCGAGACCAAGGCCCATAGCGAGCGCCATCTCGTCGTTTCCTTCTTTTTGCATGATGTTTTCTTCTCCTTTTGCAAATTGGACTCTTTCAAGTGTTCTTCAAGTCCAATACATATTCCGAAATCCCAAAATAACTCCTAAATTAAATTCTAACCAGAATTCACAAATAGGTTCCAACTAGAATTCTCAATTCGACTTCAAATAAAATTTCAAAGTCTTCCAAATAGAATTCGTGTCACACTCTAATTCTAATAGTAGATGTACTTAGGATATTGTGAGAACAATATTTTCACTCAAAACAGAAAGGGTAAGAAAGAATTTATTTATTTTTCTTTTTGAAAATGTTAGAAAACAGCGAGAAAAAACAAATCTTTTTTAATTTTAAACCTACGACAGAAGGAATAGGAAAAGACCATATAGATTTTTTTTAAAATTTAAAATGGATGAATCGATTTGATCTACGAATCTATTCTAACGCTCAACAAATTCCTAGATCACAGTCGAAATTATGTATCTGCTTATCGTATTTTTGCCCCTGCTAGATTGATCCAATCAAATCAATCTTGAGGAACATCAATCTCAAGGTGTTCTATAGGCCAGTTAAGAGACGCATTACGTTTAATTATGAAGTCCACACTCCCACACACAAATATATACGATATAGAACCAAAGTTAACATGAAAGTGGAATTAACGAACTTATTTGAGTCAAATATAAATTTTATCCTAGTCCCATTAGTGGGAAACCCAATATAAACTTTTCCCGGATCTTGATTCATATGTTACCATATGTATACGTATAACTCCTATTCCTTGTCTTATTCTAGCCACCTAGAGCCCTACACGCACAATATCTTCTGCCCTTCCATTCAAAAACTCCCAAGGCAATTTACAATATATACAACAAAATTCTTTTCACTCAAAATAGAAGAAATCAAAACTTTTCAGTTGCTAATCCATATATTACACACGAGTCATCTAGTGTTCCCAGAGGCAGAGATCGTAGCCGATAATGGATCTAACGCAAAGCTGCTAACAAGAAACTCTGCAATTCTGTAGCAGATGCCAGGAATTTTATGGAAGCCCACAAAATCATAGTCTGTGTTCAAAGTGCTATCAAGATTTTCTCAAAGAAAAGATAGTCAAATCTGCAGAAAAAATATGCTTCAACAAAACAACTGCTTCTCCCTCCTCCTCCAGCCCTTCAGTTTCGACGAATTCGTTAATTGATCCATTGGTTGATGGAACGAATTCTCTTACACTTAATACCGAAACCAATCCTCTTCCAATTGTGGAAAACATATGTAAATCTTGTAACAAGAAGATTGGATTGACTGGGTTTGGTTGTAAATGTGAGGGATGTTTTTGTGGGATGCATAAATATCCGGAGGCACATGCATCCAAGTTTGATTACAAGACTCCAGCTAGGGCTGTTCTGATGAAGGAAAATCCAGTCAGTAAAGGAGATAGACTCATGGATAGGGTTTGATTTCAAGAAGGTTCAATGTAGACATTCTTGTTACATTTGTTTATCCTAGGAAATAGGAACATCGTTCTTTCTTTAATTTATAATGGGATTGATTTCTTTTTATTGACATGTACCATCTCTCTCAGTGTAAATTTAGAATGAAGGAAAAAAAAAGGAAAAATGGTTTATCATGTCGTTCTTTTCCTTGACTGGGTAAGAGGGCCGTAGTTTTTTATTACTTTGTTTTTGGTTTGAAAAAGTTAAAGAAATAAACAATATTTTGGTCAGGGTGTCCTCAACTAAGATTTTGACGGATTTTGAAAGATTATAAATCCTAATGAATTTCGTGGATTTGAATAGATTTCCATTCAAAAATTTTAAAATTTCTCTATTAATAAAATCTTTATAAATCCACTAGTTATTTAATTAGTGTCGAATTGGAAGTGAAAAATTAAATCCTATAGAAACAAAAATTTGTGTCATAATTAAAGTTATCTGTTAGTCTGTTGTGAAAGATTTTCATAAAAGTCAACACAATTTATCGCTTGTTAGCAAAAAAAATTATTAGAGAATACTTTTATTTATTCTTGATTAATTATTCACGAAGGAACTCACCGGTTAGATTGCCCAACTTTCAGCAGTATATCCCAAGGGTTATGCTACATGTACACCCTCTTTTTTACCTACACTCACAATAGGGTGTGGGGACCACACATTTGTGAGTTTTTTATTCACGCGGACCCCCATTAGGTAGATATAGAATTATCCATTTCCCAAATGCCTTGTTGAGGACTATTCTATTTGTACAAATAGAGTTACATGCGTGCATCTATCAAGCTATTTTTCTGTACAGGTAGCGAAGTCTATTGATACATTACCAAAATTATAGGTAGAAAGTGTGTTGTCTGGGAAGTAAAATGAGACTCGAGGGTTCATTTAAGCGGACATTGAAATTTGTTAATAAAATTTCGTTTAAAAAAAGAAAAACCTTTGTTTTAGTTAGTTTAACAACAGGTGTAATCAAACTAAATTGCGTATATAACTAGGAACATTACATGAACAAATTTGTCACTCGAAGGGTAAAATAAATTATTATTTTCTTAACGCTAGATTGGGACAATCTTGATAAATATGGATCTCACACTGTTCAATAGGCCAAATGCCAAGGCATGTTAAAAATGGATTGTGGCTCTCTCTCTCTCTCTCGTTTCAATTTTGTTTTAATTCTTAAATTTTATTGTTCACGGGCTATGTTCCCATGCATAAGACCTTGTTCGGGCTTGGGCCTGTTGTCATTTGGGCTTTTTCGATTGGACTAAGCGATTTTGGACTGGCCCATCTAATTTGGCACATCTACTCAACTCCTGAACTTCAATTATTTGCATGATTAAGTCATGATCTATTTCTCGAGCTATCAAAGTGATTTAATTAGTGAAAATTACACATCCTATTTTTAAAGATTAGTATTCCAAAAACAGGAAAGAGATTTCACTGTTCACAAATCAGATCTTTTGTACTTCATTTTTTAAAATATTAATATTAATATTACAAAATTAAACTAATCTACCAAACCCTACATCTCAACCCAATTTCACTCACAAACCCACAATATATTTCCCTACACACACACACACACACACACTCTCTCTCTCTCTCTCTCCCCCTCCCTATTCATTAACCATCGATCACCGCACGTATGATCATTGCACGGCACGGCAGCAAAGATGAAGTTGCTTGCATATAGTCGCTACATGAAGCAAGGCGTAGCGATGATAACGATGCAGGCACCACACGCAATGGCGACGGCGCTGAGCGAAGCAGACCTGAGCGAATCATTACTGGTCGTCGCGTTGAAAATGGTGGTTTGTTGATGAGACCGTGGTGGTTTGTCAGATCGTGGTGGTTTCTTGTTAACAGATCTGCGAAAGAGTGTTGGTTGGAAATGTCGGTTGTGGTGGTGGCCGAAAATGGTGGTAGTGGTGATGGCAGGGATGGTGGAGGCGGGAACGACGACGATGAGGTGATGGTTGTTGTGGGGTGATGGTGGTTTGGGGTATAATTTGTTGGTGGTGAGGTGGTGGTAGTGTCGCTGGTTGTGGTGGTGGTGAAGTGATGGTTGTGGTCACAAATGGCGGTGCTAGTGAAGTGGTATTAATGGTGGGGGTGGTGGCGATGGCGACGATGGTCGTCACAAATTATTTAGTTGATTGTGACTAATAAATAATTTGTGACCAATGAAATAGATAATTTGTGATTAATAAATAACGTGTGACCTAAAAAATTATTAAGTTGCAACCAATTAATTGATAAGTTGCGACCGAAAAATAATTTGCGACTAATTACTTAGATATTTTATGACCATGAAATAAGTTTTGATTTGTAAAATTTGTGATTTGTGATCAATAAATAATATGTGAACGATTAATTTGATTAATATGTGATCGATGAATAAATTGTGACCTATAAAATTATTGATTGTGATCGAAACATAATTTGTGACGAATTAATTTGATAAAATTTGTGATCAAATTGTATAGCATTATGACATTAATATATTAATAATATATATGTTTAATTAATTATTTTATAAATAAAATTTAATAAAATCTGATTTTTGAAATTTTAAACATTGTTTTCTAGCTTTGAATTGTATCAGACTTAATCTCTCTTATATATGCATTTTTTTCCATTTAATAATGCATGTATAATCCAAGCTACGATGATTAGACTCATTATATTCGACCCAAGCTCTCCAAACCAGTTATTAGTATGGGCTCACTTCATGTAAAGTCCAAGAGAGCAATCTTGAATTATGTAAATTATAATAACAATATTATTTCAATCCCTACAGTTGCATTATCCATATATTTTACACCCGTTTGATGTTACTAGTCACGATTAAATATGCATTGCACGTTATTTGAAATACTTTATAAATGCGGTAGAA